>SJYG01000042.1:3739870-3801392 GCA_006410535.1 Litocranius walleri | reverse complement strand
GGGTATCCCCACCCCACCCCCTACCCCACCAAGCTCCCAGAGGGATCAGCTATCTAACTGGAGTTCAGAATAAACAAGGTGGTCAGTTGGAGACACCAACTCAGGATCCTCTGAGAAGTAAATGGCCAAAAATGAGTATCCAGTCCCTGATTACTGGCCGCCCTCAAGGGTGCCTATAGTGTGTGTGTGTGTACATGTGTGTGTGTACATGTGTGTGTGTACATGTGTATGTGTGTACCATGAGCACAAGCCTGCGTGTGCTTAACTTGGTATGACAAGAAGGTATGTGTGCACAAGTGCATTGTGTGCATATGTGAAAATATGTACAAGGACGTGTAAAACGATGTCCACATTAGATGAGTATATCGAGTGTGTGTGTACATATGTGTGTGTGAGTAGTTGTATATTTGTGCATGTACAGGTGAAAGTGAAAGTCACTCGGTCGTGTCCGACTCTTTGTGACCCCATGGACTATACAGTCCATGGAATTCTCCAGGCCAGAAGACAGGAGTGGGAAACATTTCTCTTCTCCAGGGGATGTTCCCACCCGAGACTGAACCCAAGTCTCCCGCATATTTTGCAGACGGATTCTTTACCAGCTGAGCCACAAGGGAAGCATGTACATGTTTAAGGTTTGAAAGAGACGGTGCTGCTATAGTTCTGGAGAAAAGCACCACGGATCAAACTCCATGGGTGGAGTTCACAAGAGAACTCGACTCCAGTGTGTGGGGGGTAGTAAGATACACTTACTGGGGGGCACAACACACAGCCTAAGACCTCAGGGATCTCCCAGTTTGGTGGAGTGGCCTGGTCACAACCTTCCAGGAACTCTCAGGTGGGTGAGGAGCATGGAGGTTTCTGCAGTGTTTCATGGGGGGAGGGGGTTCTTGACCAATGAAACTCAGCAGAGCTGGGGAGCGCCCCCTCTACGTGTACTGTGTGCCCGATGAAGGCAGTCACGCTGGGCCCGCCTGGAGCCAAGGAGCATGTCTGCGAGTTCTCTTAAAGACGTCTTCATCAGGATCGTTGAATGTGAGCAGGACAGCAGGGGCCGGGGCAGATGCTGGCACCACCCGGGAGGGTCTGTCTGTAATTCCCTCAACATGAAGACCCTCCTGCTGCTGGTGTTGATCATGGCTTTGTTAAGAGTTGACAGTGACCTCTCACCAGAAGGGGAGCAGCCCGTGGAGGGAGGCACCTCCAACCCCAGCTTCCATTCCCACTGCATCCGGCCCTCTCTCAGTGCGGGGAAGAGAGGTTGTCTTGTGGGGAGGGGGAGAAACAGAGGGAGGTCACAGCATCTCAGGCCCCACCACCAGGCAGTGCCCTTCTGGCCCTGCTGCAGGTCCGTGGACACCTGATGGATTTTCAGAAAAAGATCAAGTCCATGACAGGAGGAGAACCTCTGGCCACTGACGGCTTCTGGGGCTGCTCCTGTGCGGTGGTGGCAGAGGACCCCCCAAGGACGCAACGGATCGGGGAGGCCACCCCCAGCCCTCCCATCTCTGCCCACTTGTGGCCCCGGCTGGGGTGGGAGCCAAAGTCTCATGTTGGTATTCCACGATCAAAGAACCCCAGGAAGTCCCTGCTAAAAAAGCAGCCAGCCTGCTAGAAACTCCGCTCTGGACTATTGGAATGTTTCTGGGTCTCTGCCCGGGGTCAGTGGGGGGTGACCTGCAGCCCTGGGCTCTCTGGAGATTGGAGGGGCAGCCCCGATAGCACAAGCTCGCTGCAGATACTGTGCAGAGCATGACTGCTGCTACAGAAAGCTGAAGAACCGTAGGTGTGGCACCGCGTCCCCGAAATGCAACTTTGCTCTCCGCTGGGGCCTAATCGTTTGTGGTAAGAAAGAGTCCTACGCCTCCACCCAGCCTCCACTGTCCATTTTCCTGAGTGTCCTCTGTGCTGGGCACCAGAGCTAGATATTAATTCAAAGGGACAGTGCCCCCGCCTCAAGGAGCTCACGGAGGACTGGGGAGTAACAAAAATGAAAATACAACATCGTAGATTCTGATAGGAAGTGAGGCAAAGGACTCTGAACACCAAGAATGTGACCTCCAAGCTGAGTCTTCCAGGCTGTGAGGGGTCAGGGAAGGAGGGATGGGGACATCCGAACAAGACATAGGAAGGGTCCAAGGGGCCAGAGGGAACTATAATGATTCTGTGCTGATGCAAGGAAATGTGAGGATGAGACCGAGTGGTGAGTGATGATGCTGGAGAGAAAGAAGGGGGCTAGTCAAGTCCCCAGGACAGCATTGTGTTTAGATTTTGTCTGAAAGAATTAAGGAGTTCTCAAGCAAAGACGTGACATATTCAGGTTTATCTCGCAGAGGACTGACTCTGGTTGAGTGTGGATGGAGACGGATAAAGGGGGGCCATGCAAGAGACAGAAAGCTGTTGGCCTTTAGCAACGGTGGGTCCAGATGCAAGAGGTGGAGACTGCCATTACAGTAGACCTGAAACAGAGTGCCCTGAGCTTGGTGCTTGACGGGAAGCTGTTGGATGGCTGTACCACCGCGTGGATGGTACAACTGAGAGGGCCCGGTAGGAGAGGGCAGGAAGACTTCCAGTGGGAACAAGTTGAGTTTGGAAACTTCCAGAACACCAAGGGAAATGAGCAGCAGGCAGCTGGATAAAGGAACACACAGATGAAGGGAAGGCCTGGACACAGATTCAGGAGGTGGCCACAGAGAGCAGAGACATGGATGGACCCACCCACTTGATCTTTAAAGGCCCAGAAAGGAGAAAAGCAAAGAGGTCAAGGAGTTGGGCCAGGAGGAGATGATTAACAGCAGCCAGTTTAACAGAAGGGTCTTCCAGGATAACGGCTGACTGGGCTCCTTGGATTTAGAGGCAGGAAGACCACTGACGACTCAGTGGGAGCTGTTCCCATGGATCTGTGAAGGCAAAGCCAGGTTAGAGTGTGTTGGAAGGCGGGTGGGAGGAAGAGAGGTTGCAAGTGTAGACAACCTTCTGGAGAAAGTTTGGCCATGAAGGACAGAAGAGGTGGGCTGTGGCTGGAAGGGACTGCCTAATGCCCAGGACAGCTGACCCACGAGTGGGATTTTAGGAAACCAGGGACTTTTCCTTAACAGCCTGAGGTCTCTGAGATCAGAAATTGTGTCTTCCCATCATGACTTTTCCATAAAGTCATGTGTCTTTAGCAGGCTTTGGGTCAGTTCAGTTCAGTCACTCAGTCTTGTTGACCTCATGGACCGCAGCACTCCAGGCCTCCCTGTCCATCACCAACTCCCCAAGTTTACTCAAACTCATGTCCATTGAGTCGGTGATGCCATCCAACCATCTCATCCTCTGTCATCCCCTTCTCCTGCCTTAAATCTTTCCCAGCATCAAAGTCTTTTCCAATGAGTCCGTTCTTCGCATCAGGTGGCCAAAGTAGTGGAGTTTCAGCTTCAGCATCCCTCCTTCCAATGAATATTCAGGACTGATGTCCTTTAGGATGGACTGGTTGGATCTTCTTGCAGTCCTAGGGACTCTCAAGATTCTTCTCCAACACCACAGTTCAAAAGCATCAATTCTTCGGCACTCAGCTTTCTGTATAGTCCAACTCTCATATCCATACATGATTACAGGAAAAATCATAATTTTGACTAGACAGACTTTTGCTGGCAAAGAAATGTCTCTGCTTTTTAATATGCTGTCTAGTTTGGTCATAGCTTTTCTTCCAAGGAGTAAGCATCTTTTAACTTCATGGCTGCAGTCACCATCTGCAGTGATTTTGGAGCCCAGAAAATAAAGTCTGTCACTGTTTCCATTGTCTCTCCATCTATTTGCCATGAAATGTTGGGACCAGATGCCATGATCTTCGTTTTCTGAGTGTTGAGCTTTAAGCCAACTTCTTCACTCTCCTCTTTCACTTTCACCAAGAGGCTCTTTAGTTCTTCTTCACTTTCTGCCATAATGGTGGTGTCACCTGCATATCTGAGGTTATTGATATTTCTCCCAGCAATCTTTATCCCAGCTGTGCTTCCTCCAGCCCAGCATTTCTCATGATGTACTCTGCATAGAAGTTAAATAAGCAGGGTGACAATATACAGCCTTGACGTACTCCTTTTCCTGTTTGGAACGAGTCTGTTGTTCCATGTCCAGTTCTAACTGTTGCTTCCTGACCTGCATATAGGTTTCTCAAGAGGCAGGTCAGGTGGCCTGGTATTCCCACCTCTTAAAAAATTTTCCAGTTTGTTGTGATCCACAGAGTCAAAAGCTTTAGCATAGTCAATAAAACAGAAATAGTTGTTTTTCTGGAAATCTCTTGCTTTTGTGATGATCCAGCGGATGTTGGCAATTTGATCTCTGGTTCCTCTGTCTTTTCTAAATCCAACTTGAACATCTGCAAACACACGGTTCACATACTGTTGAAGCCTGGCTTGGAGAATTTCAAGGATTACTTTACTAGCGGGTGAGATGAATGCAATTGTCCAGTAGTTTGAGCATTCTTTGGCATTGCCTTTCTTTGGGATTGGAATGAAAACAGGCTTTTTCCAGTCCTGTGGCCACTGCTGAGTTTTCCAAATATGCTGGCATTTTGAGTGCAGCACTTTCACAGCATCATCTTTTAGGATTTGAAACAGCTCAACTGGAATTCCATCACCTCCACTAGCTTTGTTCATAGTGATGCTTCCTAAGGCCCACTTGACTTTGCATTCCAGGATGTCTGGCTCTAGGTGAGTGATCATGCCATCATGATTATCTGGGTCATGAAGATCTTTTTTGTACAGTTCTTCTGTGTATTCTTGCCACCTCTTCTTAATATCTTCTGCTTCAGAAGGCTCTGGATGACAAGCAACACGATGCCCACCTAACAGAGGCTCAGAGAGTGAGGAAGTCTGACTCTCCTGTTACAGAGTCTGAGAGAGGGTAGTGCCAGAGTTGGGGCACCTTCTCAGCTGTGTTGCCAGGGATCCAGTGCTTTCCCAACCTTCTACCCTGCCACACTGGCAATGCAATTCCAAGGCACACTTAGAGCTCAGAGAGTTACGGCTTCACCTTACAGAAGAGGCTCTCCCTTCACACATGGCTCTTTTTGGAAATTCATCCTTCCCGGAAGCCCTCAGCAGACTTTCCCTTGTAGCTCACTGGTCAGGGCAAGGTCACGTGCTTCCCTACACTGGTCACTACAAAAGAAACAGGGACGACCATGACTGGCTTACATCCGTCAAGAGGCATTCCCCAGCTCCAGGGAACAGGGGCTTTGCACCTGAACACATCTGCTGGGGAGGAGAAAAAGACAAGGCTAACAGCAAGGGTTTTCACAGAATCCTAGTTCACGGCTCGTGTCTCCATCAGACTGGGTATGGGCTTCTAAGGGTAGGAATTCTGTCTCCCCATCAGTCAGAAATATCTGGACATTGGTGCTTGTCCCAGACTAGAAATTCTGGGAGAACACGGGCTGTGTTATTCCCTCAGATTTCCCATGAGAAATCCAAGAATGTTAACCAGCCATCCAGTGTCTGGCCTTCCTGGGTGGTGCTGGTGGTAAAGAACCCGTTTGCCCATGCAGGAGAAATAAGATACTCAGGTTCTGTCCCTGGGTTGGGGAGATCCCATGGAGAAGGGAATGGCTACCCACTCCAGTACTCTTGCCTGGAAATTCCATGGACAGAGCAGCCTGGTGGGCTACGTTCATACGGTCACAAAGAGACAAAACTGAAGCGACTTGGCACACATATGTATCCCACGTATATTTTCTTGTGATTTTAGAGGATCGGACCTACTTTAAATGTCAATGGTGCAAATGTGATCAAATAGCTATCATTTGTCCCGCAAGAAACAAGAAGACTTGTAATAAAAAGCTCCAATACTCCAGCAGCCGTCAGTGCACAGGGACTATGCCCCAGTGCTTGAGAAGCCCCTGCGCCTGGACACTGTGCCCCTAAAGCCATGTTTCCACGTGGCTCCCCACTCCCTAGCCTAGCCCCGTTCCCTGGCAAATGAAGGAAACTCCCTCCCATCCTAGACACAAGTCAGGAGGCCCTCTCGCCCCAAACAGAAGCCTCTGTCCAGAAGGAGACGCTCAAGTCTGGGCGTGAATGCCCAGCCCCCACCCCGCTTCCTTGGGAAGCAGGCCTCTTCCACCTGCCCGCTCCTCGTCAAGTCCAATGTCTCATTTTGTTGTGGCAGCTACACTCCTGGTTGACTCCAGAATAAAGCAATATTTGGCAAACCATGCACGTGTGTGTGAGTGTGCATGTGTGTGAGTGTGTGTGAGTGCGTGTGAGTGTGTGTGTGTATGTGTGTGTGTGAGTGCGTGTGAGTGTGTGTGTATGTGTGTGAGTGTGTGTGTGTGAGTGCGTGTGAGTGTGTGTGTGAGTGCGTGTGTGTGTGTGCGTGTGAGTGTGTGTGTGCGTGTGAGTGTGTGTGTGTGTGCGTGTGTGTGTGTGTGTGAGTGTGTGTGTGTGAGTGTGTGTGTGTTGTGCTCCCTGGCTCTTCTAGTGCAAGAACAAACTAGTACGAGGCAATCAAGTGTAAAGGGTTAAAAATGCCAGCTTTAGAGTGAGAGCGGCTCAGTCAGGTCCCCACCACCACTTCCATAAGCCCAGTGCCCTTATCTAAGTAGCCCACACTTTGGAACCAAGCACACAGGCTTGTTAGAGATGGAAAAGGGATACCAGGTGTGAAGCCCTGGGCCTGGCGTGCCCTCATCTGTGCTTCTCACTGTAAGTAAAACCCAGCCTTCCAGCCTCCTCCCCTGGGCAAGAGCAGCTCCTGCTGGCCAGCTGGGGGCAAACAGCAGGACTGCTCTTGATCTGGAGGGGCACAGGCCCGTCTTCTGTAAGGTATGTTCTTCTCCCACGTTGCCAGCCTGCTGAAGGCGGGTCAATGTATTGGGAATTCAGACCACCACCGGGACTCTCAGGGCACTTACCCCCTCGCCCAGGGCTGGCTTCCTCGGCTTGTGACCTAGGCAGAGTCCCAGTTCACGGCTCTGCCCCAGCCATCGCAGTGTTGTTCATGACGTGGAATCCTGCATTTAATTCCACACTGGGACCCACAAAGTAGGCAGCTGGTCCTGCCCTCACCTGGAAGCTACTTCTGCTTTTTTCCTTCTAGCTTCCTCTGAAATATTCCCACCTGAAACTGTATTCTTTAATAACTGTCATCAGAGCCACTGGCTGTGCACAGCGGGGAAGGGCTCTAGGAAGCAGAGTCGTGTCTTTCCAGGGCTGAGTCTTTTCTGAGAAGGGAGTCTTTCTTTCCTTCTTTCCACTGGGCTCTTCTATCCTTACAGGATGTGAGCGCTCTCCCTTCTGGTCTCCTGACTGTATTCCAATGACGCTTCTGTAAATTCGTTTCTTACATAACTTTCTTGTAAATGTATTCCCAAATTAGGTTTGTTGTGTTTTGTTTTTTTTTTTTAGAAGAGTAATGAATATTTTTTTCCTCACAAAGGGCAGATTAGGAAAGAGAGTACAGAAAAAGTTCAGCCATAATCCTGATACTGGAAACAACCGCTGACTCTTGCCTCTTTGGATCATTAAATATTGAAGGACCCTTTTCGGAGCAGTGGCTGTCGCCCGTGGCCACATCCATGCCCTGCGGAGGGGCAGCAGTCTCCCGCGCTCCTGCCACAGCTCTCCGCCCCTGCCGCCCCCCACCTCTTGCCCCGCCTAATACTGCACAGGTGACTCTCTTTCTTTAACCTTTTGTTTCCTGCAGGGGTACAGCCGATTAACCAGCAATACTGTGACAGTTTCAGGTGAGCAGCGAAAGGTCTCAGCCACACATACACACGTACCCATTCTCCCCCAACTCCCTTCCCGTCCAGCCTCACAACTCTAAAGCTTAAGAGTTCCACGCGCTGTGCAGCAGGCCTTCGCTGGTTATCCATCTTAAACACAGCAGTGTGCACGTGTCCATCCCGAACTCCCCAGCTATCCGTTCCCCCTCCTTCCTCCGAGCAACCATTAGCACATTCTCGAAGTCACAGGCGAATCTTGAACACCAGGATTTGAACTGTGCAGATCTATGTATGCTAGGGTTTTTTCGATGAACAGGCGCTACAGTAACGCAGAGTCCGCGGTTCGTTGGACCCGTATATATGGTGGATCATGGGCGCCAAGAGCCCACTGTAAGGCTATGCGCAGGTCTCTGGCCGTGCAGCTCGGTGGCCCTAACCCTGTGATTTTCAAGGATCAGCTGTGTCTCATTCACCTCTCATGGCTTTCGTTTCATTGTCTGCCTCTCGACACTAAAAAGTAAGCCTCGTGAGAGTATTTTTGTTTTTTCACTAATGTACTCCCAGTGTTTAAATTAGCTCTTGGGCGAAGGTGGCTGAACAAGATGCTAAACCATGGACTTTGAATTCTCGAGAGAAAACCCTGAAGAGATGGGGAAAGCAGAGGCATGTGTGATGTTACCAGAGTCCTTGAGTGCGGGGACCTGGACATGGTACCTGAACCCCCAGGATGTAAGGGATGGGCAGTCTGCCTGCCATAGAAGCAAAGGTATTGTGAAGCTGAGGCGCTTATCAAAAGGCCCATCACCTCTGAACTTCATTTAGGCCAAAACAAATGGCCATGAGAGCAAACACCTGTTGATGGGAAAAAATGTAGAAACTGAGCATTGAGAATTATGCTTTATTTGGAGCTTTACTGAGGACTTCAGCCCAGATACAATCTCTCAGTAGCTCTGAGGACTATCCTTAGGGGCAAGGGAGGAGCAGGACATATAGGAGGTTTCTCAAAAGTAAATAAATAAACAACAGCAAAGAAAACTTGATAGTCAGTCTTCAAAAGAGTCTCCCAACTAAAGAAATGCCAGACGTTACAAGGTAACGAATTTAGTGCTTTTCTATATATGGGAAGAGGCAAGAGTCTGGGTTTCAGGACATCGCTCCTGTGATATGCACCTTGCTACCGAGGGCCAGTATCCTGTCCCATCCTGAGTCCCCTCGGGGGCCCTGTCAGTAGTGGCTGCTGCCTTGATGGGCACACATCTGATTTTACTAAGATGGCAGGGGGCATGCTTTGTCCAACATCCCAGATTTCACAGACCTACAGAGATCCCCGGGGGTTTTATTATTTGCTAGGGTAGTACTCCAGGTACCACGAACTGGTGCCAGTGGTAAAGAACCCACCTGCCAGTGCGGGAGACATAAGAGACCTGGGTTCAGTTCCCGGCCCAGGAAGAGCCTCTGGAGCAGGGAATGGCAACCTGCTCCAGAAATCTTGCCTGGAGAATCCCAAGGACAGAGGAGCCTGGTGGGCTACGGTCCCAAAGAGTCGGACACGGCTGAAGTGACTTAGCATACACACCGCCAACTGAGTAGCTTAAAAAATAGAAATATCTGCTCTCTCAGTTCTGGAGCCCAGAAGTCTAAGATCCAGGAGCCAGTGAGGTTGGCTCCTCCTGAGGTCTGTGGGGCAGGGTCTGTTCCTTCCTCTCCCCAGGCTCTGGTGGTGACCTGGCCATCTTCAGCATTGCTTGGCGTGTAGAAGTATCCCCACCTTGACCTCGGCCTTCACCTTCATGTGGAATTCTCCCAGTGAAGACACATGTCTGTGTCCAAACTTCCCCTTCTTCTAACTCATCTGCATCAGGCCCACCCTAATAGTGTTGGACTCTCTGTGATCCCATGGACTGTAGCCCATCAGGCTCCTCTTTCCATGGGATTCTCCAGGCAAGAATACTGGAGTGGGTTGCCATTCCCTAACCTTACCTTAACTCATCACCTCCATAAAGACCCTCTTTCCAAATAGAGTCACATCCTGAAGTCTTACTGGAGGTCAGGACCTCAGTGTAGGAATTTGGTGGAAACACAAGTCAACCCTTAATACAGGTCTAGCTCTTCAAGGAAACTATCTTCAGGATGAATGCTGCCTGGGATGGCTGTGAGTCTGCACAGCCAGGTTACTGTAGTGTAAAGCCTTGAACCCAAACGGGACCTTCTGATCTTTGCCCCACTGTATCCTCTGCCTGCCTTTTGTCTGTGGAAAGATCTTAGCCAGAGAATAAGTTTAATCAGAGAAGTGAGCACATGAAGAAACAAAAGAGAACAGTCAAAGGAGACCAGATGATAATAATGTAGTCAGTAAGCACACCAAGGACTCTCAGCTCCTCCTCAAGGCTGTAGATGAGATTCGGAGTCATCTCCTGTGTGCTAATGTACAGGTACCAAAACCCCCGCCAGGTGGAAGAAGGTAGCTACATAACATCCAGGCTCTAGCTGTGATATCAGCTGCCACAACTCTGAGAACTGTCCCCACGGAAATGGAAACCAACCAAGCCTGGAACTAAAGATTTCTTGCCCCTGAAAGAACCGAGACAACACTGGTTAGACCACTGATGACCAGTTTCAAGATGAGCATCAGGGCTGACTGTACTGTCTCTGTATGTGGCCCCTTCCCTCCACAGTGTGGGCTTCACCGGCGGCTCAGTCTGTAAAGAAACGCGCCTGCAATGCAGCAGACCCAGGTTCAGTCTCTGGGTCGGGAAGATCCTCTGGAGAAAGAAGTGGCAACCCGCTTCAGGATTCTTGCCCGGGAAATCCCTTTGGACAGAGGAGCCGGGCAGGCTACAGTCGTTGGGGTCACGAGAGTCAGACATGACTTAGTGACGAGACCACCAGCACCTGTTCCCCTGTCTATGGACATTCCTCCCACCTGACTGTCCAGTGGGGAGGGCAGGCATTTGGATAGGCACCCACCCCCTGGGCCACCTAACTGTCCAGTGGGGAGGGTGGGCGTTTGGACAGGCACCCACCCTCTGCACCACCTGACTATCCAGTGGGGAGGGCAGGTGTTTGGACAGGCACCCACCCTCTGCACCACCTGAGTGTCCAGTGGGGAGGGCGGGCGTTTGGACAGGCATCCACCCTCTGCACCACCTGAGTGTCCAGTGGGGAGGGCGGGCGTTTGGACAGGCACCCACCCTCTGCGCCACCCACCACCAGGATGTCAGCACCCAAAATAAAACCAGCTTTCCTTTCTACCAAATGGCCTCTTTGTCGGCTTCTGAGCGGTGAGCAGCCGAGACCTGGGTTCCGTAACATCCTAACAGTCATTTGGGGGGTTTGTTTGGGTTTCTGTAAAGTAAATTCCTGATAACCTTCAGTTAGTGCCTGTCAAGCTTTGATAAGTACCTGATGTCCCCTGATTGCCAGGCATCCACTTCAGTGATGGCTATCTAGAATAAACACCTTGCCAGCCACATGCATATAGCAGCCTTGCCAGGGCCATATGCCTCCCCTCACTAAGGCGCTTTTGTATTGGAGATTTTGGTTAATTCGGCTCTTTGGGACACCTGCTGTTCCTCTTCCCATGCTTTGCACTGATGCTCACATGGTTTAGCTTCACCAATAAAGGGTGAGCACACAAAACCCTAGGCCCCGCCTTCGACCCCAATAAAAGCAGAACCCCAGACCCGAGATCTCCAGCTTTCTGTCTGCCCCTGACCTGCCGTGGGGTCCCAGGTGAGCCGTGTGACTTCCAGGTCCTGTAAGTAATAGACCTTTACTCTTTCAAAATTTTCTGCTGATTATTGCTGAACGGCATTTGGCAGTAGTAACACCCCTACTGTCTGGTCCAGCCACCACGCTGGTTATTGAGGGGTTAAGATCGCCATGCAACAGTTGTGCTGGTCACTGATCTCAGTGATCAGTGGTTTAACCCAAGAAACTTGTATTTCTCGCCCAGGCAAAGACCAATGAGGGTCTGCAGAACTCTCTCCAACAGAGTCCTCCAAGGTGGCCCATGAGGTGTCCTCCAGTGGCTGAGGGATCCCAGCTGCCTCCACCTCTGGTTCCGCCAGGAGGGGTGGAGAAAAACTGAGGCATTGCGCATGGCTCCCACCTCATGGCAGCCTGGCAGTGGGCATCAGCACTGATGCTTATGTGTGCTCTGGCCAGATTCAGCCTCCTGGGTCTAACCTGAGCGGCAACCCGGAAAATGTGGGGGAGCAGGCTGAATGGGGATGGGCACCAGAGCTTTGGCACACTGGCTTTGGGGGATGTGTGTGTGTTGGAGAGTGTTAACTGAAGGTTATGGGAGCCAAATTCTTAGCAGAACAGAGGGCAGGAAAATGGCATCTGTTTTCGAAATGAAAGCTAGAATCACTCTCTCCCTGAAGCTGAGGGAGAGAGAGCAGTCAGCCCCATCTCCAAACAGGCAAGCACTGGGGATGAGGTGGCACTATCTTTGAGACTGGGGGGAAGTGCCAGGACAGTCTCTGGCTTCTTCCAGATGGGGGTGGGGAGGAGAGGAGAAGAAAGAGGAGCAAGAAGAGAAGCTAGAAACGCTGTCCTAAGTCTGAGGAAGGGGTCATCTGCCCTGCTGCGGTCCTTTTCCTACTGGACAAGTTCTCACCATCTCCTGAGAGGCTTCCATGACTCCTCAGACTTCGCTGAGGATTAGAATGTACTTCCTGTGAATGGCACGTTTATGGAATGAACGAATACCAGTAAATGCCCTGTTTCTTATTCCCAAATAGCATATTAAAAAAAAAAAAACACCTTGTTCAACAGCAGATGGCTATTGCCCTCTCCTATAAGTAGGTTCAGGAAAGTCACACCCAGACTCTATTATGGGAATTTATTCACTCAGGAGTGAGACCCGTTGGAAAGATGACAAAATATTCTAAAATTTTGGCATCGGCTAATGGCACATAAGCTTTTTTCTATCCTCAGCTCTGTCCTGCCAGTTGATAAGAAAAAAGAGGATTGTCTAGGGGCTGAGGCATGCCAAACTCTTAGTCCAGTAACTGGCGGTATCCCGACCCCACCCCCTATCCCACCAAACCCCAAGCTCCCCGAGGGCTCAGCTGTTTAACTAGAGTTCAGAACAGACAAGGCAGTCACTTTGAGAAGCCAGTCTGAGATCCTCTGAAAAGTAGATAGCCAGAAATGAATACTCAGTCCCTGACGATTGCCCGCCTTGATGAGTGGCTGGGTCCTGTGTGTGTGTACATGTGTATGTGTGCACATGCAGGCACCCATGAGCACAAGCCTGCACGTGCCTGGTTTGGTATGACAAAAGGGGCTCTGTGCAAGGGGTGTTGTGTGGGAGCGTGACTATATTGTGTGAAATGATGTCCGCACTAGTAGATGAGCGTAGAGTGTGTGTGCGTACACGTGCATATGTGCACAAGTAGGTGTGTGTTCTGTGTACAAGTGTAAGGGGGAAAGAGATGGTGCTGCTTTGGTTCTGGAGAAAAACACTGCGGATCCGACCCCATGGGCAGAATTCCCAAGCCTTGACTCCAGTGTGGGGGTGAGTCAGCTACGTGTGCTGGGGGACACACAGCCTATGAACTCTGGGATCTCCCAGTTTGGTGGGGTGACCTGATCACAGGCCCCCCAGGAACTCTCAGGAGGGTGAGGAGCATGGCAGTCTCAGCAGTGTAGCGTGGGAGGAGGTGGTTTCGACCAGTGAGTTGTATAACAAAGCTGGGAGGCGCCCCCTGCACGTGTCCTGTGTGCCTGATGAAGGCAGTCACGCTGGACCCCGCCTAGGATGGAAGAGCATGTTGTGATCTCCGTTAAAGACTCCCTGCATCAAGATCGTTGAATGTGAGCAGGACGGCAGGGGCCGGGGCAGAAGCTGGACGGCCTGTTAGAGGATCTAGGCTGGTCTGTCTGTATTTCTCCCCCACAGAACCCTCAGCATGAAGACCCTCCTGCTGCTGGCAGTGATCATGGCCATTGGTAAGAGTTGAACCTGACCTCTGGCCACAAGAGGCACAGCCCAGGGAAGGAGGCACCCTCATCCCCCAGCTTCCCTTCCCACTGCATCTGGCCCTCTCAGAAGTGGGGGCAAGGGGGTGGCAGGGAGAGGCAGAGGGAGGTTTAGGGTCCCAGGCCCCATCACCAGCTGCTGTCCTTCCAGGCCTGCTGCAGGTCCATGGAAGTATGCTGGATTTCCGGAAAATGATCAAGTTCACGACAGGAAAGGAACCTGCGACCACTTATAGCTTCTACGGCTGCTACTGTGGACTGGCTGGCAGAGGAACCCCCAAGGATGCAACAGATCGGTGAGGCCACCCCAGCCCTCCCTCTGCCCACCCGTGGCCCCAGGGGGGCCAGGAGCTGGAAAGCTCCTGTTATCCCATTTGCACAGAACCCCAGGAAGTCCTGGCTGAAAAAGCAGCCAGACTGTTGGACATTCTGCTCTAGACTGTACCAATGTCCGGAGGTCTCTGCCCAGAGCACAGGCCTGAGACCACAGGACACTGGGCTCCCTGGAGCCTGGGGAGGCAGCCCCAGGAGCACAGTCTTGTCACAGGTGTTGCAGGGCGCACGACTGCTGCTACAGAAGCCTGAAGAGTCGCGGCTGCCGCACCAAGTTCCTGAAGTACAACGTCACTTACCAAGAGGACCAAATCATCTGCGGTAAGAAGCAGTCTGACAACTGCTCTCAGCCTTCTTGGCTCCTTTTCTCCTTCTGGGCGCTCTGCTGAGCAAAAAGGTAGATACAAAGGGACAGTGTCCCTGTCTCAAAAATCTCACAGTGGGCTGGGAAGTAAAGAAAACCAACACACACCACGGTAGACCCCGCTAGGAAGTGAGAGAGCGGGCGGGGCTCTGAGTGCAGCCTGCGGTCACGGAAGCTCCCTGAAGATGGTGAATTCTAAACTGAGTCTTCAAGGCTGAGAGGAGCCAGGGGAAAGCAGAGCTGTGAGCATCCCGACAAGAGGACGCAGCAGAGTCCAACGGACCAGAAGGGACCGCAACCACTCTGGGCTGCAGAAGGGAAATGTGAGGATGAGACAGAGTGAAGACCAATGATGCCGGAGAGACAGGAAGGGGCTAGGTCAAGTTCCCAAGGCCATGTTGTGCTTAGATTTTTGTCCTGAAGCGGTTCAGTTCAGTCAGTTCAGTCATTCACTCATGTCCAACTCTTTGCAACCCCATGAACCGCAGGACACCAGGCCTCCCTGTCCATCACCAACTCCTGGAGTCCACCCAAACCCATGTCCATCAAGTCGGTGATGCCATTCAACCATCTCATCCTCTGTCGTCCCCTTCTCCTCCTGCCCTCAATCTTTTCCAGCATCGGGGTCTTTCCAAATGAGCTAGTTATTCGCATCAGGTAGCCAAACTATCGGAGTTTCAGCTTCAACATCAGTCCTTGCAGTGAATATTCAGGACTGATCGCCTTTAGGATGGACTGGTTGGATCTCCTTGCAGTCCAAGGGACTCTCAAGAGTCTTCTCCAACACCACAGTTCAAAAGCATCAATTCTTTGGCGCTCAGCTTTCTTTATGGTTCAACTCTCACATCCATACATGACTACTAGAAAAACCATAGCTTTGACTAGACGGACCTTTGTTGACAAAGTAATGTCTCTGCTTTTCAATATGCTGTCTAGGTTGGTCATAACTTTTGACAGTCCTTAAGGAAAAGAGTTAAAACCCAGAATTGCATTTCAGAGGCTCTTGCCAAGTGTGGGTGGAGATACGTAGAAGGGGGAGCCAGGAAAAGGCCATTGTCATCATGCAGAAAAGAGACGGGAGAACTTGACCTATAGCAATGGTGGTCAGGATGGAAGAGGTGGAAAGCCCTGTCAAAATAGCTTTGAGACAGAAGCAGTAGAGCTTGGTGGTTGACTGGTTAGGGTTACTGGGAGTTGCTGTTTGACTGTAGTACTGTGTTGGTGGTATAACTGAGGAGGGCCTGGTAGGAGAGGGCAGGAGGGGTTCCACTGGGAGCATGTTGAGTTTGTAAGCTTCCAGAACACCCAGGGAGACGGGCAGAAGGCTGCTCATGAAAAAATCGCAGCTCAAGGTATGGTCTGGACACAGATTCAGGAGGCAGCGGCAGAGACAGGAGAGTTGGACGTGCCCGCCCATTCGATGCTTAAAGGCCCAGAAGGGAGACAGAGGAGGGGCAGCCAGGGAAGGAAGGGAGGAGACAGGAGGCCGAGGGCTGGGCCAGCAGGAGAGGGCGGACAGCCGCCGGCTTCACAGAGGGCTCCTCCAGGACCAGGGCTAACCAGGCTCCTTGGGCTCAGAGGCAGAACGATCACTGAGGACCTCGGTGGGAGTTGTTCCGTGGGAAGTGAAGAGAGGTCGTGAGTGTAGACAAAGTTCCAGAGCAAGTTTGGCTGTGGAGGGGAGAGAAGGGAAGGAACTGCTGGAAGGAATTGCCTGGTGCCCCAGACCTACTGACCCATGAGTGAGATTCTGAGAAACGACAGGCTATTCCTCAGCAGCCTGAGGACTCTAAGATCAGAAATCATGTCTTCCCATCATGACCTGCCACAGGGCTCTGGGGCTTGAGCAGGCTCTGGATGCCCACCTAGCAGAGGCGCAGAGAGTGAGGAAGCCTGACTCTCCTGTGAGAGAATCTGGGAGAGGGCAGTGCTGGGCCGGGGGCAGCTCCTCGGCTGTGTTGCCAGGGATCCAGTCCTTTCCCAACCTTCTGCTCTGCCACCGTGGTGGTGTGACTCCAAGGCACAGTCTAGGGCTCCAAGAGCTATGGCTTCACGCTACAGAAGAGGCTTTCCCTTTGCACAGCTTTCTCTTTGAGAGAGGAAATTCATCCTTCCTGGAAGCGCCCCGCAGACTTTCCCTGTGGCTCACTGGTCAGGGCAAGAGCACACGCTCCCCGGACACTAATCACTACAAAGGGAACAGGGATGCCCACGACTGGCTTTCACCCCTCAGGACCAGGGGCTATGCACCCGAACACATCTGCTGGGGAGCAGAGAGAGACAGTGTCCAACAGCAAGGCTTTTCACAGCATCCCAGCGCATGGCTGCTGCTATCCCCATAAGACTGGGTGTGGGCTTCCTGAGGGCAGGCGTTCTGTCTCCTCATCAGTCAGAAATATCTGGACATCAGTGCTTGTTCCAGACTAGAAACTCTGGGAGAATAGGAGCTGTCTTTCCCCCAAGTGAAGTGAAGTGAAGTGAAGTCGCTCAGTCATGTCCGACTCTTTGCGACCCTGTGGACTGTAGCCTACCAGCCTTCTCTGTCCATGGGATTCTCTAGGCAAGAATACTGGAGTGGGTTACCATTTCTTTCCCCCAAGAATTCCCATAAAAATCTATAGACTATTAACGAACGTCCATTCTGTTTATTTATTGTGATTTCAGAGGATACAGACGATTGCAAGAGTCAAGTGTGTCAGTGTGATAAAATAGCTGCCAGTTGCTTTGCAGCAAACCTGAAGACCTACAATAAGAAGCTCCGCTTCTACAACAAGCTTTGGTGCCGAGGGGCCGCCCCCACGTGCTGAGGGCCCCCCATCCTGGAAGCCTCACCACCAGATGCTGTTTCCTTCCCCAGCGCCCAACTGCCTACCCTAGCCTTGATCCTTGGCAAATGAAGGAAAAGCCCTCACCCACCCTAGAGACCAGCCAGGAGCCTCTCTCTCCCCAGACAGAAACCTTCCGTCCAGAATGAGAAACTCAAGGTCTGGGTGTGTATACCGGCCCCTTTCCTCTGCTTCTTTGGACAGCAGGATTTCCCTCATTTTCCACTCTTCTTCAAGTCCAAAGTCATGCTTAACTGCAGCAGCTACAGCCCTGGCTGGCTCTTCTGAATAAAGCAATTCACTTGGCAGATTATATGCATATGTGTGTGTTTGTATATGTGCTCGTGCACACCTGGGTGTAGGCACTCACACACCACCCCAGGCCCTTCTAGTGTGAGAACCTATTAGTACTAGTACGGTAGTGCAGGTGTAAGGACTTGGAAACACCAGCTTCAGTGTCAGACTGGCTGAGTCAGATGCCCACCACCGCCACTTCCCTGAGCCCTAGCAACCTCACCGAAGTAGAGGTCACTTTGGTGCCCAGTGCACAGGCTTGTTGGAGAATAAAAGGGATAACAGATAAAGCACTGGGCCTGACATGCCTGCCTCTGTCCTTATCACACGCAAAACCCAGCCTTCCTCCCCTCCTGCACTGAGTGAGGGCAGCTCCTGCTGGCCTGTTGGGCGAAACCAGAAGTGCTGTTCCTGGCGTCTGGGGGCTAGAGTCCAAGCCTCCTGTGAGACACGTTCTTCTCCTATGCTGCCGGCCCAGAGGTGGGCAAGGGCAACGCTGGCCACCAGTGGGACTCTCAGGGCATTTGTCCCCTCGCCCAGGGCTGGCTTCCTGGGCTTGTGACCCAGGCAGAGTCCCAGTGGGCCCTGCGCCTAGTCCTCGGCTCTGTCCAGCCGTCCCAAGTTGTCCTGCATTTTACTCTGCACGGGGACCCACAGATTCGATCGCTGGTCCTGCCCTCACAACTACTTCCGCTTTTCTAACCTAGGGCACCTCTTGGGTATTCCCACCTGGACCAGGAGTCTTTAATAATCGTCATCAGAGCCCCTGGCTGTGTACAGTGGGGGAGCGCTCTAGGAAGCAAAGAGTCCATGGCTTTTCATGGGCTGAGTCCTTATCAGGAAGGATGAGGAGTCTTTCCTTCTTCCCACTGAGGGTCTTCTATCCATCCTTACAGGATGTGATAGCACCCCGTTTTGGTCCCCTGACAGTATTTGATTGAGGTTTCTGTTAATTCATTTGTTACATAACTTTCTTTTTGTAGGCTTCCCTGGTGCTTCAGACTGTAAGAATCTTTCTGCAATGCAGAAGAACTGAGTTCAGTCCCCGAGCTGCAAAGATCCCCTGGAGAAGGAAATGACTGCCCACTCCAGTATTCTTGCCTGGAGAATCCCTTGGACAGAGGAGCTTGATGGGCTACAGTCCGTGGGGTTGCAAAGAATTAGACACAACTGAGTGACTAATACTTTCACTTTGGGGCTTCCCTGGTGCCTCAGATAGTAAAGAATCTGCCTTCACTACAAGAGACCTGGGTTTGATCCCTGGATTGGGAAGATCCCCTGGAGAAGGGAATGGCTACTCACTCCAGTATTCTTACCTAGAGAATTCCGTGGACAGAGGAGCCTGACGGGCTGGAGTTCATGGGTTGCAAAGAGTTGGACATGATTGAGTGACTGACACTTCCTTTTGTAAATGTATTTTCAAATTGATTTCTTTAAAAAGCAGAATAAAGAAAAAATTAGGCAACAGAGAGTATAGAAAAAGTTCAACCATGACCCTGATATTGGAAGCAACCACTGATAACAGGCTGACACTTCTAATTATCAACAGCTTTGGAAAACTTTTCTGAGCGCTGACTATCCAGTGTGAGCAAGTCCATCCCGTGTAAAGCAGCAGCCTTCTTCCCCGTGACACTCCCACCACCCCCACCCATCACTGCTGCCTCGTCCCCTCTTGCTTCATCACCACCTAATATTCCACAGTTGACTCTTTTTTTTAACATTTTATTTCTATTGGTGTATAACTGATTAATACATAATGTTGTGAGAGTTTCAGGTGAGCAGCCCTACATATACATGTATCCATTCTCCCCCAAAACTAGCCCCCCATCCAGCCTGCCACATAACAGCGAGCTGAGTTTCATGCGCTACAGAAGAGGTCCCTGTTGATTACCTGCTTTAAATATAGTGGTGTGTACCTGTCCATCTCAAACTCCCTAACTATCCCTGCCCCTCATCCATCCCCTGGCAACCATAAGCTCATTCTCAAAATCACAGTTGACTCTTGAACAATAAGGATTTGGATTCCACTTATACTAGGATTTTTTTTTTTTCCAATAAATAGGCACTACAGTAACACATAATCCAAGGTTAGTTGAATTGACATACGTGGGGAATCGCTGACATCGAGAGCAAACTGTAATGTTGGGTGTACATTTGTGACCGTGTAAAGGGCCGGCGCCTCTAACCGCCGTGTCTCTCAAGGGCCAGCTGCGTATCCCTCACCTATCATGCCTTTTCTTTTATTGTCTGTCTCTCTCCACCAAAATGTAAGCCCCGTGAGAGTATTTTTGTTTTTCACTAATGTACTCCAAGTGCTAAAATTAGTCCTTGGATGAAGGAGGCTGAACAAGAAACCAGACAATGAATTTTGAATTCTTAGGGAAAATCCTGAGAGATGAAAAAGGAGAGGCAGTCTGTGACATCGCCAGAGTCCTTGAGTGCTGGGACCTGGACATGATACCAGGGGCCCCCAGGATACACAGGGGTGGGGCAGTCTGCCTGCCACTGAAACAACAGTATTCCGAAACTTGATAAAAGGCCAAGGTCTAGCTCATCACCTCTGAACTTCACTTAGGCCTAAAACCAATGGCCATGGGAGCAAAAATATAGATGGAAAAAAAATGCAGAACCTAACATTCAGAATCACGCTTTACTGGGGGCTTTACTGAGGACTTCAGCCTGGATACAGTCTCTCAGGTAGGCCTGAAGACTGTCCTCAGGGGCAAGGGAGGAACCGGGATATATAGGAATTTTTGCAAAAAAGGCAAACAAACAACAACCAAAAAAAATCCCATGTAGTTAACATCAAAAGATATCTGCCAACTAGAGGAAAACCAGATGTCTTAAGTTAACTAATTCGGCACTTTTCTGTGTATTAAAAGAGGCAAGAATCTGGGCTTAATGCGATCATTCCTGTGATACACACCTCACCTACCTGGGGCCGGTGTCCTGTTTCCCTCTGACCCAAACCACCTCGGGGCACTATCAGGGGCGGCTGCTGGCTTGATGGCCACACCACCCTCTGTTTAATGAGATGGCAGGGGGCATTCTTGGTCTTCAAACCCCAGATTGCAAGGGCCCACAGAGATCCCTGGAAGTTTTTTTATATTCTAGGAATTTGTACCAGGTACCACAACCTGAGTAGCTTAAGCAATAGAAATTTCTGGGCTCTCATTTTGGAGACCTGAACTCTAAGATCAAGGTGCCAGCGAGGGTGGTTTCTTTCTGCGGTCTGTGGGGGAGGCTCTGTTCCTTACTCTCCCCAGTATCTGGGGATACTGGCCATCTTCAGGCTTCCTTGGTATTTAGAAGCATCCCCACCTCGATCTCTGCCTACAGTTTCTTGTGAAATTCTCCCAGTGAAGATGTGTGTCTTTGTTGAAACTTCTGCTTCTTCTGAAGACACCAGTCATCTTACCTTAGGCCCACCCTAATAATCTTATCCTAACTTATCACCTCCATAAAGACTGTGTTCCCAAAGACATGCTGAGGTCTTAAGGAAGGTCAGGGTTCAATGTAGGAATTTGGTGGGGACCAGTTTGGTGGTCAATACACTGGTCTAGCTCTTCAAGGTCTAGTATCTTCAAGATGAATGTTGCCTGAAATGGTTATGAGTCAGTATAGGCAGGTTCAGTGCAGTTGCTCAGTCGTGCCTGACTCTTTCCAACCCCATGGACTGCAGGACGCCAGGCCTCCCTGTCCATCACCAACTCCCGAAGTTTGCTCAAACTCATGTCCATGGAGTCAGTGATGTCATCCAGCCATCTCATCTTTGTCGTCCCCTTCTTCTGTCTTCAATCTTTCCCAGCATTAGGATCTTTCCAATGAGTCAGCTCTTCCCATCAGGTGGCTGAAGTATTGGAGCTTCAGCTTCAACATCAGTCCTTCCAATGAATATTCAGCACTGAAAATGGCAAGAATACACAGAAGAACTATACAAAAAAGATCTTCATGACCCAGGTAATCATGATGGTATGATCACTCATCTAGAGCCAGACATCATGGAAGCATCACTATGATCAAAGCTGGTAGAGGTGATGGAATTCTAGAGTTATTTCAAATCCTAAAAGATGATGCTGTGAAAGTGCTGCACTCAAGATGCCAGCAAATTTGGAAAACTCAGCAATGGCCACAGGACTGGAAAACGTCTGTTTTCATTCCAATCCTAAAGAAAGGCAATGCCAAAGAATACTCAAACTACCACATAATTGCACTCATCTCACATGCTAGCAAGTTCAGTTCGGTCATTCAGTCATGTCCGACTCTTTGTGACTCCATGAATCGCAGCATGCCAGGCCTCCCTGTCCATCACCATCTCCCGGAGTTCACTCAGACTCACGTTCATCAAGTCCGTGATGCCATCCAGCCATCTCATCCTCGGTCATCCCCTTCTCCTCCTGCCCCCAATCCCTCCCAGCATCAGAGTCCTTTCCAATGAGTCAACTCTTCGCATGAGGTGGCCGAAGTACTGGAGTTTCAGCTTTAGCATCATTCCTTCCAAAGAAATCCCAGGGCTGATCTCCTTCAGAATGGACTGGTTGGATTTCCTTGCAGTCCAAGGGACTCTCAAGAGTCTTCTCCAACACTACAGTTCAAAAGCATCAATTCTTCAGCGCTCAGCCTTCTTCACAGTCCAACTCTCACATCCATACATGACCACAGGAAAAACCGATGTCTCTGCTTTAGAATATACTATCTAGGTTGGTCATAACTTTTCTTCCAAGGAGTAAGTGTCTTTTAATTTCATGGCTGCAGTCACCATCCGCAGTGATTCTGGAGCCCAAAAAAATAAAGTCTGACACTGTTTCCACTGTTTCCCCATCTATTTCCCATGAAGTGATGGAACCAGATGCCATGATCTTCATTTTCTGAATGTTGAGCTTTAAGCCACTTTTTCGTTCTCCTCTTTCACTTTCATCAAGAGGCTTTTTAGTTCTCTTCACTTTCTGCCATAAGGGTGGTGTCATCTGCCTATCTGAGGTTATTGATATTTCTCCCGGCAATCTTGATTCCAGCTTGTATTTCTTCCAGTCCAGCGTTTTTCATGATGTACTCTGCATATAGGTTAAATAAGGAGGGTGACAATATACAGCTTTGACGTACTCCTTTTCATATTTGGAACCAGTCTGTTGTTCCATGTCCAGTTCTAACTGTTGTTTCCTGACCTGCATATAGGTTTCTCAAGAGGCAGGTCAGGTAGTCTGGTATTCCCATCTCTTTCAGCATTTTCCACAGTTTACTGTGATCCACACAGTCAAAGGCTTTGGCATAGTCAATAAAGCAGAAGTAGATGTTTTTCTGGAACTCTCTTGCTTTTTCCATGATCCAGCGGATGTTGGCAATTTGATCTCTGGTTCCTCTGCCTTTTCTCAATCCAGCTTGAACATCAGGGAGTTCGTGGTTTACGTATTGCTGAAGCCTGGCTTGGAGAATTTTGAGCATTACTTTACTAGCATGTGAGATGAGTGCAATTGTGAGGTAGTCTGAGCATTCTTTGACATTGCCTTTCTTTGGGATTGGAATGAAAATGGACATTTTCCAGTCCTGTGGCCACTGCTGAGTTTTCCAAATTTGCTGGCATATTGAGTGCAGCACTTTCACAGCATCATCCTTCAGGATCTGAAACAGCTCAACTGGAATTCCATTACCTCCAGCAAAGTAATACTCAAAATTCTCCAAGCCAGGCTTCAACAGTATGTGAACCATGAACATCCAGATATTCAAGCTGGATTGAGAAAAGGCAGAGGAACCAGAGATCAAATTGCCAACATCCACTGGATCATGGAAAAAGCAAGAGAGTTCCAGAAAAACATCTATTTCTGCTTTAATGAGTATGCCAAAGCCTTTGACTGTGTGTATCACAACAAACTGTGGAAAAATTTTTAAGAGATGGGAATATGAGACCACTTGATCTGCCTCCTGAGAAATCTGTATACAGGTCAAGAAGCAACAGTTAGAACTGGACATTGAACAACAGACTGGTTCCAAATTGGGAAAGGAGTACATCAAGGCTGTATATTGTCATCCTGCTTCTTTAACTTATATGCAGAGTACATCATGAGAAACACTGGGCTGGATAAAGCACAAACTGGAAACAAGATTTCCAGGAGAAATATCAATAACCTCAGATATGCAGATGACACCACCCTTGTGGCAGAAGGTGAAGAAGAACTAAAGAGCCTCTTAATGAAAGTGAAAAAGGAGAGTGAAAATGTTGGTTTAAAAGTCACGATTCAGAAAACTAAGATTATGGCAGCTGGGTCCCATAACTTAGTGGCAAATAGATGGGAAAACTGTGGAAACTGTGGCTGACTTTATTTTGGGGGGCTCTAAAATCACTGCACTTGGTGACCACAGCCATGAAATTAAAAGATACTTGCTCCTTGGAAGAAAAGTTATGACCAACCTAGACAGCATATTAAAAAGCAGGGACATTACTTTGCCAAAACAGGTCCGTCTAGTCAAAGCTATGGCTTTTCCAGGAGTCATGTATAGATGTGAGAGTTGGACCATAAAGAGAGCTGAGCACTGAAGAATTGATGTTTTAAAACTGTGATGTTGGAGAAGACTCTTGAGAGTCCCTTGGACTGTGAGGAGATCCAACCAGTCCATCCTAAAGGAGATCAGTCCTGAATATTCATTGGAAGGACTGATGCTGAAGATGAAACTCCAATACTTTGGCCATCTGATGTGGAGAACTGACTCATTTGAAAAGACCCTGATGCTGGGAAAGATTGAAGGCAGGAAAGAAGGGGATGACAGAGGATGAGATGGTTGGATGGCACTACCAACTCAATGGACTTGAGTTTGAGTAAGCTATGAGAGTTGGTGATGGACAGGGAAGCCTGGCACGCTGCAGTCCATGGGGTCACAAAGAGTCAGACATGACTGAACTACTGAACTGAACTGAACAGCTTTTGGCACCAGATGACCCAAGTATCGGAGCTTCAACCTCTGAATGTCCTTTCAATGAAACTTCAGTGTTGATTTCCTTTAGGATTGACTGGTTTGATCTCCCTGCAGTCTAAGGGACTCTCAAGAATCTTCTCCAGCACCACATTTCAAAAGCATCAATTCTTCGGCACACAAGCTTTCTCCATGGTACAACTCTCACATCCACGCATGATTACTGGAAAAACTATCTCTTGACTACAAAAGATAAACTGTACCTAAAACAATCCAGGTGATGCTGGTAAGACCACCAATGGCCAGTTTCAAGATGACTCTCGAGGTGACTGTGCAGTTTCTGCTTGTAGCCCTCTCCCTGTCTCTGTGAAAGCGTATGCCTGATCGTCTGTTGGACGGGCGTCCGCCCTCTGCACCCTACCCCCACCCCGTGGTCAGCATCCAACAGAAAGCAAGCTGTCCACCAGCCTCTCCTCTCCATGGCCTTTTAAGTGGCAAGCAGCCGGCCCTCGGTTCTGTAACATCCTGACATTTGTTTCAGGATTTGTTTGGTTTTTTGTAAATTAAGTGCCTGATGACCTTTGCCTGGGGCCTGACAACCTTTGATTAGTGCCTGATATCTTCTGATTGCCGGGCACCCACTTCAAAGACGGCTATCTAGAATAAATACCTTGCCAGCCACATGACTACATAAAGGGCCATATTGCTTCCCTTCTAAGGCTCCTTTGTATTGGAGATTTTGGTTAATCTTTTGGGCCACTTGTTTTTCCTCTTCCAGTACTTTTCACTTTCCTGCACTGGAGAAGGAAATGGCACCCCACTCCAGTGTTCTTGCCTGGAGAGTCCCAGGGACGGGGGAGCCTGATGGGCTGCCGTCTATGGGGTCACACAGAGTCGGACACGACTGAAGTGACTTAGCAGCAGCAGCACTTTACAGTTCCACTCACATGGTTTAAATTCACCAGCAAAGAGTGAGCACACAAAACCCTGGGCCCCCACCCTCAACCCCAATAAAAGCAGAACCCCAGACCCGAGATCCCCAGCTTTCTCTCTACCCCAACCTCCCTGTGGGGTCCCAGGTGTGCCATGTAACTTCCAGGTCCTGGAAGTAATAAACCTCTATTCTCTCAGTTTTCTGATGATCATGGCTGAAGGATGTCTTGCAGTAATAATAACCGTACGGTCTGGTCCGGCCACAACATTGCTTATTAAGGGGTTAAGAGTGCTATGCAACACTTTTCCTTGTCACTGATCTCAAAGATCAGCTGTTTAGCACAAGAAACTTGTATTTCTCACCCAGGCAAAGATCACTGAGGGTCTCCAGGCCTTTCTCTGACAGGTGTCCCCCATGCTGTGACAGAGGGATCCAAGCTGCCTCCAGCTTCTGGTTCCAACATGAGGGGGCAGAGAAAGCCTGGGGCATTGCACACACATTTACCTCACTGCAGCCTGGCATGGCCGTCAGCACTGATGCCCACATTTTCCTGACCAGGTTCAGTCTCCAGGGCCTAATCTGGAGAGGGGGGCTGGAGAAGGTGGGGAACCAGCCAGAAAGGGGATGGGCATCACAGGCTCTGCTCTCTGCTTTTTGAGGGATGGGTGTTGGGAAGTGTTAGCTGAAAGCCATCGCAGCTAAATTCTTAGCAGTGGTGAAGGGCTTGAAAAAGGCATCTGTTCTGTAAATAGAGTCACTGTCTGTCTGAGGCTGAAGAAGAAAGAGCAATAGGTCCCAGGAGTGTCTATCAGCTTCAACTCCAAATGGGTAAGGACTGGAGATGAGGGGGTGGCAATACTTGAAGGGGACATTCCAAAACACTATCTGGATTTTCCAGATTGGGCAGGGGGAGGAGAGGAGAAGAAAGAGGAGCAAGAAGGTGGAAGTGCTGGTCCCAGTCATAGGAAAGGGCCCACTTGCCCCATGGCAGCCCTTTCCCTGCTGGGGCCCCTGGGGGGCGGACAAGATCTCATCACCTCCCGAGAGGTTCATGGGGTCCTGACACGTGGTGGACGCTTAGCATGTACTTACTGAATGACTGGCTTTCGGAATGAATGGATAACCCCACTGCCCTGCTTCTTATTCCCGACTGGCGTACTTAGCAGCAGAAAGGGAAAACCCTTGGTCAGCAGCAGATGGCCCTTGCCCTTCCCTGGAAGTGGGTTCAGGAGGGTCACACCCAGACCCGGTTATGGGAATTTATTCACTCAGAGAGAGAACCACGGGAAAGACAACAAAATAATCTTCAGTTTTGGCATCAGCTATGTCCTCTCGCCTGGAAAATCCCATGGATGGAGGAGCCTGGTGGGCTGCAGTCCATGGGGTCGCTGAGTCGGACACGACCGAACGACTTCACTTTCACTTTTCACTTTCTTGCATTGGAGAAGGAAATGGAAAACCCACTCCAGTGTTCTTGCCTGGAGAATCCCAGGGACGGGGGAGCCTGGTGGGCTGCCACCTATGGGGTCACACAGAGTCGGACACGACTGAAGCGACTTAGCAGCAATGGCACATAAGGATGGAAAAGCCCTCAGTTCTGTGCTGCTGCTGAGAGGGGAAAAAAGAGGATTGCCTAGGGGCAGTGGCATTTCAAACTCTGAGTCCAGGAACTGGTGGTATCCCCACCCGTCCCCTACCCTACTAATCATGAGCTCCCAGAAGGATCAGCTATTTAACTGGAGTTAGGAATAAACAAGGCAGTCACTTGGAGCCACCAACTCAGGATGCTCTGATAAGTAAATAGCCGGAAATGAAGACCCAGTCCCTGACCACTGGCCGCCTTCCACAGTGGCTGCAGTGTCCATGTGTGTCCATGTGAGTGCACAACTGTACATGCTTGATTTGGTGAGACAAGAGGGTGTGGTGTGCACAAGTGTGTTGTGTGCGTACGTGAATAAATTATGTAAAAGGCTGTCTACACTAGTAGATGAGCTCAAGACTCTGTGTGTGTGTGTGTGTACACATGTGTGTGTGTTTGTGTATGTACCTGTGTAAGGGTTCAAAAAGAGCGTGATGCTTTATTTCTGGAGAAAAACACTAGGGATCCTACTCCATGAGTGGAATTCCCAAGCCTTGACTCCAGTGTGGAGGGTGAGTAAGATATATCTAATGGGGGACACACAGCTTAGACCTCAGAGACCTCCAAGCTTCTTCTGATGGCCTGGTCACAACCTTCCAGGAACACTTATTCAAATGAGAATCATAAAGGTCTCAGGGTTTCATGGGGCGAGGGGTGGTCTTAAACAGTGAAATGTTTACCAAAGCTGGGAAGCGCCTCCTCCACGTGTACTCTATGTCTGATGAAGGCCGTCACGCTGGACCTGCCTGGATTGAGAAGCAAGTCTAAGAGTTCTTTAAATACTCTCTTCATCCAAATTACTGATTGTGAGCAGGACAGTAGCATTCTGGGCAGAAGTTAGTATTCCACTGGAAGAGCCATCTAGGCCGTTCCATCTGTATTTCTCCCCCACAGAACCCTCAGCATGAAGACCCTCCTGCTGCTGGCAGTGATCACGGCCTTTGGTAAGAGTTGACCCTACTACCAGAAGGGGAACAGCCTTGGGAGGGAGGCACTTTCAGTCCCAAGGCTCTCTTCCCACGCATCCGGCCCCCCTCTGTGGGGAGGGGAAAGGGCTTGGCAGGGAGAGGCAGAGGAGTGTGCACTGTCCCAGGCCCCATCACCAGGCGTCCTCCTTCCAGTCCTCCTGTAGGTCCATGGAGATACGGTGGATCTGGGGACAATGATCAAGCATACGACAGGGAAGGGAGCCCTGCTCAGTGACGGTGCCTGCGGCTGCTGCTGTGGAGTGGGTGACAGAGGAGCCCCCAAGGACGCAATGGACTGGTGAGGCCACCCCCACATGGTGAGACCAGCCCTCTGCCCACCCGTGGCCCCAGCTGGGGTGGGAGCTGAAGGCTCATGCCATTCTCAAAGAACTCCAGGGAGTTCCAGCTGAAAAACCAGCCAACCTGGTGGAAACTGTGCTCTAAACTGTTCCTATGTCCTGGGTCTCTCCCAATGGGGGCAGAGCCCACGGGCCACTGGGCTCCCTGGAGCGTGGGGAGGAAGCCCCGATAGCTCAGTCTTGTCGCAGGTGCTGTTGGACGCATGACTGGTGGTGCAGAAAGCTGCATAGCCGCAGGCATGGCACCACGTTCCTGCAATATAAAGTTGCTGCCATGGCCAGATCATCTGTGGTAAGAACGAGTCCCACAACTGCACCCAGACTCCTTTGTTCATTTGTTATATTCTGTTTGTTCATTTCCATAGTTCCCAGCCTCCTTCGTTCATTTTCTGTTCGCTGTACTGGGCACCAGAGCTAGATACAAAGGTCTCTGCCTCAAGGGGCTCACAGTTGAGTGGGAAGTAAGAAAAAGGAAAATGCAACCCGGTGGAGTCTGATGCGCAGTAAGGACACGGGCGGGGCTCTGCACATAGCCTGAAGGGCGAGGAAGGCTGCTCAGAATGGTGACCTCCAAGCTGCAGCCTCAAGGTGGAGAGGAGTCAAGGGGAAGGAGGGTTGGGGCATCCCACCAAGACGACACAGCAGGGTCTGGGGGCCAGAGGGGGCTGTAGCAGTTCTGTGCTGCGGGAGGGAAACGTGAGGATGAGACAGGTGAGCGATAATGCTGGAGAGAAAGAAAGGTGTCGGGTTCTATTTACATTTTGTCCTAAAGAATTAGCGAGCTCTTGGGGAAAGGAGGGACACCACCAGACGTGCATTTCCAAGGACTTGATCTGGCTGAAGGTGGATGGAAACAGCAGGGGAAGGTGACACTGTCATGATGCAGAAAAGAGACAGGAAGAGCTTGACCTATAGCAAAGGTGGTCAGGATACAAGAGGTGGAAAGTGCTATCGAGATATCTTTGAGAGAGAATCAACAGAGCTTGGTGGTGGAGTGGGATTGTTGGTTGGTTATACAACTGTGTCAGCTGTAGAACTGAGGAGGGCCTGGTAGCAGAGGGCAGGGGGAGTTCCATAGGGAGCATGTTGAGTTTGGAAGCTTCCAGAACACCCAGGGAGATGGGCAGCAGGCAGCTGGATGAAGGAACTGGCAGCTCAAGGGAGGGTCTGGACACAGATTCAGGAGGCAGCGGCAGAGAGAGGAGAGCTGGGCGTACCCCGCCCCCCATCTGATGCTTCACTTGATGCTCAAAGGCCCAGAAAGAAGAGAGAGAAGACAGTCAGTGAGAGAGGAGACGGGCCAAGAAGGTCAAGGAGTTGGCCAGGAGGAGAGGATTAACAGCAGCCGGCTTAACGGAGGGGTCATCCAGGATAAGGGCTGAGCAGGCTCCTTGGATTTAGAGGCACAAAGGCTGCTGAGGACTCAGTGGGGGCTCTTTCATGAGACTGTGAGGGCAAAGCGAGATTAGAGCGGGTTGGAAGGTGGGTGGGAAGTGAAGCAGAGCTAAGAAAGGCAGGCCGCCACCTAGAGCGAGTCTGCCTGAAGGAGAGAAGGGCGATGGTGGTGGCTGCAAGGGGCTTCCCAGTGCCCCAGACAGCTGACCTACGAGTGCAGCTTACAGACACCATGGACCATTCCCAACAGCCTGAGTTCCCTAAAATCAGAAACTTTATCTCCCCGTCATGACCTTTCCGTAGAGTTACATGCCCTTAGAAGGATCGTGCTAGCAAGCATCAAAATTCCCACCTGACAGAGGCCCCAGCAATGAGGAAGTCTGGCCTTCCTGTAACAGAAGAATGGAAGACACAGTGTCAGGACTGGGGCAGCTTTCCCGGCTGTGTCGGCAAGAGTCCAGTCCTTGCTAGCGTCTCTGCCACGTTGGTGAGGCGACGCTAAGGCACGCTCAGAGCTCCAAGAGCTGTGGCTTCACCCTAGGGAGGAGGCCTTCGCTCTGCACGTCTCTCTTCCTGAGAGGAAGCTAAACGTCCCTGGGCCCCAGCAGGCTTTTCCTGGTGGCTCACTGGTCAGGGCAAGGTCACGTGCCTCCCCTACACTGATCGCTACCAAGGAAACTGGAACAACCACGACTGGTTTACACCCACCAAGAACCATCCCCGACACAGGGGCCAGGGGCTTTGCATCTGAAAACACAGCTATGGAGATGAAAAAGCAAGGGCTAACAGAGGTTCTTCACAGAATCCCAGTGCTCAGCTGCTGCTGTCCCCATCAGACGGGGTGTGGGCTTCCTGAGGGCAGCAATTCTGTCTCCTCATCAGTCAGAAATATCTGGACATCGGCGCTTTTCCCAGACTGGAAACCCTGGGAGAACACAGGTTGTGTCTATCCCCCAGGTTTCCCACAGGAAACCCGAGAATATTAACGAACCCCCATCTGGTGTTTGGTCTTCCCGAGTGGCATGAGTGGTAAAGAATCTTCCTGTCAATAGAGGAGATGTAAGAGACTCAGCTTCCATCTCTGGGTCAGGAAGATCCGCTGGAGGACAGTATCTTTCCTAGAGAATCCCTTGGACAGAGGAGCCTGGTGGGCTACAGCCCACAGGGTCACAAAGAGTTGGACCCAACTGAAGTGATTTGGCACACACACACTCATCCTGTGCTTATTTTCTTGTGATTTTAGAGGATCGGACTACTTTAAATGTCAGTGGTGCAAATGTGATCAAATAGCTATCATTTGTCCTGCAAGAAACAAGAAGACTTGTAATAAAAAGCTCCAATACTCCAGCAGCCGTCAGTGCACAGGGACTACGCCCCAGTGCTTGAGAAGCCCCTGCACCTGGACACCGTGCCCCTAAAGCCGCGTTTCCACGTGGCTCCCCACTCCCTAGCCTAGCCCCGTTCCCTGGCAAATGAAGGAAACCCCCGCTCCCATCCTAAACACAAGTCAAGAGGCCTTCTCACCCCAAACAGAAGCCTTTGTCCAGAAGGAGACGCTCAAGTCTGGGCGTGAATGCCCAGCCCCCACCCCGCTTCCTTGGGAAGCAGGCCTCTTCCACCTGCCCGCTCCTCGTCAAGTCCAATGTCTCATTTTGTTGTGGCAGCTACACTCCTGGTTGACTCCAGAATAAAGCAATATTTGGCAAACCATGCACGTGTGAGTGTGCGTGTGTGTGTGTGTGAGTGTGTGTGAGTGTGTGTGTGTGAGTGCGTGTGAATGTGCGTGTGTGTGTGCGTGAGTGTGTGTGAGTGTGTGAGTGCGTGTGAGTGTGTGTGTGTGTGTGAGTGCGTGTGAGTGTGTGTGTGAGTGCGTGTGAGTGTGCGTGTGTGTGTGAGTGTGTGTGAGTGTGTGTGTGTGAGTGTGTGTGAGTGTGTGTGTGTTGTGCTCCCTGGCTCTTCTAGTGCAAGAACAAACTAGTACGAGGCAATCAAGTGTAAAGGGTTAAAAATGCCAGCTTTAGAGTGAGAGCGGCTCAGTCAGGTCCCCACCACCACTTCCATAAGCCCAGTGCCCTTATCTAAGTAGCCCACACTTTGGAACCAAGCACACAGGCTTGTTAGAGATGGAAAAAGGGATACCAGGTGTGAAGCCCTGGGCCTGGCGTGCCCTCATCTGTGCTTCTCACTGTAAGTAAAACCCAGCCTTCCAGCCTCCTCCCCTGGGCAAGAGCAGCTCCTGCTGGCCAGCTGGGGGCAAACAGCAGGACTGCTCTTGATCTGGAGGGGCACAGGCCCGTCTTCTGTAAGGTATGTTCTTCTCCCACGTTGCCAGCCTGCTGAAGGCGGGTCAATGTATTGGGAATTCAGACCACCACCGGGACTCTCAGGGCACTTACCCCCTCGCCCAGGGCTGGCTTCCTCGGCTTGTGACCTAGGCAGAGTCCCAGTTCACGGCTCTGCCCCAGCCATCGCAGTGTTGTTCATGACGTGGAATCCTGCATTTAATTCCACACTGGGACCCACAAAGTAGGCAGCTGGTCCTGCCCTCACTCCCAGTGCCCCAGACAGCTGACCTACGAGTGCAGCTTACAGACACCATGGACCATTCCCAACAGCCTGAGTTCCCTAAAATCAGAAACTTTATCTCCCCGTCATGACCTTTCCGTAGAGTTACATGCCCTTAGAAGGATCGTGCTAGCAAGCATCAAAATTCCCACCTGACAGAGGCCCCAGCAATGAGGAAGTCTGGCCTTCCTGTAACAGAAGAATGGAAGACACAGTGTCAGGACTGGGGCAGCTTTCCCGGCTGTGTCGGCAAGAGTCCAGTCCTTGCTAGCGTCTCTGCCACGTTGGTGAGGCGACGCTAAGGCACGCTCAGAGCTCCAAGAGCTGTGGCTTCACCCTAGGGAGGAGGCCTTCGCTCTGCACGTCTCTCTTCCTGAGAGGAAGCTAAACGTCCCTGGGCCCCAGCAGGCTTTTCCTGGTGGCTCACTGGTCAGGGCAAGGTCACGTGCCTCCCCTACACTGATCGCTACCAAGGAAACTGGAACAACCACGACTGGTTTACACCCACCAAGAACCATCCCCGACACAGGGGCCAGGGGCTTTGCATCTGAAAACACAGCTATGGAGATGAAAAAGCAAGGGCTAACAGAGGTTCTTCACAGAATCCCAGTGCTCAGCTGCTGCTGTCCCCATCAGACGGGGTGTGGGCTTCCTGAGGGCAGCAATTCTGTCTCCTCATCAGTCAGAAATATCTGGACATCGGCGCTTTTCCCAGACTGGAAACCCTGGGAGAACACAGGTTGTGTCTATCCCCCAGGTTTCCCACAGGAAACCCGAGAATATTAACGAACCCCCATCTGGTGTTTGGTCTTCCCGAGTGGCATGAGTGGTAAAGAATCTTCCTGTCAATAGAGGAGATGTAAGAGACTCAGCTTCCATCTCTGGGTCAGGAAGATCCGCTGGAGGACAGTATCTTTCCTAGAGAATCCCTTGGACAGAGGAGCCTGGTGGGCTACAGCCCACAGGGTCACAAAGAGTTGGACCCAACTGAAGTGATTTGGCACACACACACTCATCCTGTGCTTATTTTCTTGTGATTTTAGAGGATCGGACTACTTTAAATGTCAGTGGTGCAAATGTGATCAAATAGCTATCATTTGTCCTGCAAGAAACAAGAAGACTTGTAATAAAAAGCTCCAATACTCCAGCAGCCGTCAGTGCACAGGGACTACGCCCCAGTGCTTGAGAAGCCCCTGCACCTGGACACCGTGCCCCTAAAGCCGCGTTTCCACGTGGCTCCCCACTCCCTAGCCTAGCCCCGTTCCCTGGCAAATGAAGGAAACCCCCGCTCCCATCCTAAACACAAGTCAAGAGGCCTTCTCACCCCAAACAGAAGCCTCTGTCCAGAAGGAGACGCTCAAGTCTGGGCGTGAATGCCCAGCCCCCACCCCGCTTCCTTGGGAAGCAGGCCTCTTCCACCTGCCCGCTCCTCGTCAAGTCCAATGTCTCATTTTGTTGTGGCAGCTACACTCCTGGTTGACTCCAGAATAAAGCAATATTTGGCAAACCATGCACGTGTGAGTGTGCGTGTGTGTGTGTGTGAGTGTGTGTGAGTGTGTGTGTGTGAGTGCGTGTGAATGTGCGTGTGTGTGTGCGTGAGTGTGTGTGAGTGTGTGAGTGCGTGTGAGTGTGTGTGTGTGTGTGAGTGCGTGTGAGTGTGTGTGTGAGTGCGTGTGAGTGTGCGTGTGTGTGTGAGTGTGTGTGAGTGTGTGTGTGTGAGTGTGTGTGAGTGTGTGTGTGTTGTGCTCCCTGGCTCTTCTAGTGCAAGAACAAACTAGTACGAGGCAATCAAGTGTAAAGGGTTAAAAATGCCAGCTTTAGAGTGAGAGCGGCTCAGTCAGGTCCCCACCACCACTTCCATAAGCCCAGTGCCCTTATCTAAGTAGCCCACACTTTGGAACCAAGCACATAGGCTTGTTAGAGATGGAAAAAGGGATACCAGGTGTGAAGCCCTGGGCCTGGCGTGCCCTCATCTGTGCTTCTCACTGTAAGTAAAACCCAGCCTTCCAGCCTCCTCCCCTGGGCAAGAGCAGCTCCTGCTGGCCAGCTGGGGGCAAACAGCAGGACTGCTCTTGATCTGGAGGGGCACAGGCCCGTCTTCTGTAAGGTATGTTCTTCTCCCACGTTGCCAGCCTGCTGAAGGCGGGTCAATGTATTGGGAATTCAGACCACCACCGGGACTCTCAGGGCACTTACCCCCTCGCCCAGGGCTGGCTTCCTCGGCTTGTGACCTAGGCAGAGTCCCAGTTCACGGCTCTGCCCCAGCCATCGCAGTGTTGTTCATGACGTGGAATCCTGCATTTAATTCCACACTGGGACCCACAAAGTAGGCAGCTGGTCCTGCCCTCACTGGGGTGCTGATTCTCTTCTTGCTATCCTGGGCTCCTCGGAGATATTCCCACGCGGACCAGAGTTCTTTAATAACTGTCAGAGCTGCTGGCTGTGCACAGCGGGGAAGGGCTCTAGGAAGCAGAGTCCGAGTCTTGCAATTGTGGTTGAGTCTTTTCTGAGAAGGGAGTCTTTCTTTCCTTCTTTCTTGGGCTCTTCTCTCCTTACAGGGTGTGAGAGCTACCCCTTCTGGTCCCCTGACTGCATTTCAATGAGGCTTCTGTTTATTCTTTTTTTACATAGTGAAAGTCATGCAGTCGTGTCCGACTCTTCGTGACCGCATGGACTGTTGGGATTCTCCAGGCCAGAATACTGGAGTGGGGAGCCTTTCCCTTCTCCACAGGATCTTCCCAACCCAGGGATCGAACCCAGGTCTCCTGCACTGCAGGTGGATTCTTTACCAGCTGAGCCACCAGGGAAGCCCAGAGTTTCTTTACTTTCTTGTAAATGTATTTTCAAATTAGAAGATTTTTTTTAAAAGATGAGTCATGAATAATTTTTCCTCACAAAGGGAAGATTAGGAAACAGAATACAGAAGAAGCTCATCCATAATACTGCCATTGGAAGTGACCGCTGATAACAGGCTGACTCTTTTAATTATTAAGACTTAGGAAAACTTTTCTGAGCGCTCACTATCCCATTGGAGCTTGTCCATCACATGTGAAGTAGCAGCCTTCTTCCCCCATGATGCTCCCGCTGCCCCGCACAGATGTCCCTTTCTCTCAGCTTCACCAAACATTCCACAGCTGACTCTCTTATTTTTTTAACTTTCTATTTTCTATAGGGGTTTGCAGACTACCAAACAATATTGTGGCAGTTTCAGGGGAACAGCGAAGGGTCTCAGCCATGCATATACATGTATCCATTCTCCCCCAAACTCCCCTCCCATCCAGCCTGCCACATAACATTTAGCTATGTTCCATGGGCTATACAGTAAGCCCTCACTGGTTATCCACTTTAAATATGCAGAGTGTACATGTCCATCCCAAATTCCCTAACTATTCCTTCTCCCCAACCTTCCCCAGCAATCATAAGCTCACTCTTGAATGCACAGTTGACTCTTGGACAACAAGGATTTGAATTGTACAGGTCCATTTACACACAGAATTTTTTTCAGTCATAGGCACTACAGAGACATGTAACCCAAGGTTGGTTGAATCCATATATGGGGGAACTGTGGATACTGAGGGCCCACTCAGATTTCTGACTGTTAGAGGGTCAGTGCCCCTAACCCCCGGGTCCTTCAAGGACCAATTGTGTATATTCACCTATTGTATCTTTTGTTTTCTTGTCTGTCTCTCCACTAAAATGCAAGCCCTGTGAGAGTGTTTCTTTTTACAGTAATATATTCCAAGTGCTAAATTAGTCCTTGGATAAAGGTGGCAGAACAAGAAGCTAAACCATGGACTTTGAATTCTTAGGGAAAATCCTGAAAAGACGGACAAGGAGAGGCAGTGTGACATCATCAGAGTCCTTGAGTGCGGGGACCTAGACATGGTACCGGGGCCCCCAGGATGTACAGGGTGGGGTAGTCTGCCTGCCACAGAAGCAACAGTATTCTGGAGCCGGGGTGCTTATCAAAAAGCCAAGTTCTAGCCCATCACCTCTGAACTTCATTTAGGCCTAAAACAAATGCGCATGAGAAGCAAAAATCTGTTGATGGGAAAAAAAAAATGGTGCACCGGCGGCGGAGCCGCTATGGGTCCGCCCGGCCCCGGGCACCGCGCCGCTCGAGCACCGGCCTAGAGCCAGCTGACACCTGCTTTTCAGAACTGAAGCTACAGGATGGCTGACCAGGACCCAGGGGGCATTGGCCCCTACCACAAATGGTGGCATCCGGCGCGGGGGCTGTGGTCCCTCCCTCTTCATGACCCCCGGATGCGGTGAGGGCACGCTTGCAGCCTCAGCGCCCCCCAGTGGCCAGCGAGCTGATGCCTCCCTCCAGACTCTGGAGCCCCTCCTACGCCAAGCTGCCCTCCTCTCTCCGATCCACAGGGAAGTGCCTCCTGTACTGCAATGGGGTCCTAGAGCCCCTCTACTTGTGCCCAAGTGGTGCCCGCTGTGCCACCTGGTTTCAGGACCCCACTCGCTTCACTGGTACCATGGACGCTTTTGTGAAGATTGTGTGACATGAGGGTACCAGGACCCTGTGGAGCGGCCTCCCAGCCACCCTGGTGATGACTGTGCCAGCCACTGCCGCCTACTTCACCGCCTATGACCAACTCACGGCCTTCCGGTGTGGTCGAGCCCTGACCTCTGACCTCTACGCTCCCATGGTGGCTGGCACGCTGGCCCGCCCTCTGTACTGGTTCAACTATGAGCTGGTGAAGAGCTGGCTGAGTGGGCTCAGGCCAAAGGACCAGACCTCCGTGGGCATCAGCTTTGTCACTGGCGGCATCTCAGGGATGGTGGCAGCCACCCTGACTCTACCCTTCGATGTGGTGAAGACTCAGCGCCAGGTCATGCTAGGAGCAGTGGGGGCTGTGAGAGTGATGCCCCTGCACACCGACTCCACGTGGCTGCTGCTCCGGAGGATCCTGGCCGAGTCAGGCACCAGGGGCCTCTTTGCAGGCTTCCTCCCGAGGATCATCAAGGCCGCCCCTTCCTGCGCCATCATGATCAGCACTTATGAGTTCGGCAAAAGCTTCTTCCAGAGGCTCAACAGGGAACAGCTTCTGAGCCCTTGAAAGGAGCGAGGGGACAAGGACCCTACCTCTTCCATGGACAGGGTGGGGCAGGAGGAGACTGAGCCAAGTGCCTTTTCCTTCAGCACTGAGAGGAGGGTCCTCATTTCTCTTTTCCTCCCCACTCAGCCCCAGGGGTAGAGGAATGCCCCTCTGCACCCACCCAGAGCAGCCCCCAACCCCCGACTGCTTCCTGCTGTTCCCTATTCCCCAGCCCCGAGAATCATCACTCTCCCCTCAAGTTCAAGACCAAATCTGCTCACTTCTCCCCTCATTTCCCTTTGGGTTTGCTGTAAGTGAGCCTGTCTCTAGGAGCCACAAAACCCTGGGCCTGGCGTAGTCTGCACCCACCCCTGTTAATTTGTTGAGTCTAAAGATGATAAACTTCTTTCCAGTGTCGCCAAGCTGCCCTCCTCTCTCCGATCCACAGGGAAGTGCCTCCTGTACTGCAATGGGGTCCTAGAGCCCCTCTACTTGTGCCCAAGTGGTGCCCGCTGTGCCACCTGGTTTCAGGACCCCACTCGCTTCACTGGTACCATGGACGCTTTTGTGAAGATTGTGTGACATGAGGGTACCAGGACCCTGTGGAGCGGCCTCCCAGCCACCCTGGTGATGACTGTGCCAGCCACTGCCGCCTACTTCACCGCCTATGACCAACTCACGGCCTTCCGGTGTGGTCGAGCCCTGACCTCTGACCTCTACGCTCCCATGGTGGCTGGCACGCTGGCCCGCCCTCTGTACTGGTTCAACTATGAGCTGGTGAAGAGCTGGCTGAGTGGGCTCAGGCCAAAGGACCAGACCTCCGTGGGCATCAGCTTTGTCACTGGCGGCATCTCAGGGATGGTGGCAGCCACCCTGACTCTACCCTTCGATGTGGTGAAGACTCAGCGCCAGGTCATGCTAGGAGCAGTGGGGGCTGTGAGAGTGATGCCCCTGCACACCGACTCCACGTGGCTGCTGCTCCGGAGGATCCTGGCCGAGTCAGGCACCAGGGGCCTCTTTGCAGGCTTCCTCCCGAGGATCATCAAGGCCGCCCCTTCCTGCGCCATCATGATCAGCACTTATGAGTTCGGCAAAAGCTTCTTCCAGAGGCTCAACAGGGAACAGCTTCTGAGCCCTTGAAAGGAGCGAGGGGACAAGGACCCTACCTCTTCCATGGACAGGGTGGGGCAGGAGGAGACTGAGCCAAGTGCCTTTTCCTTCAGCACTGAGAGGAGGGTCCTCATTTCTCTTTTCCTCCCCACTCAGCCCCAGGGGTAGAGGAATGCCCCTCTGCACCCACCCAGAGCAGCCCCCAACCCCCGACTGCTTCCTGCTGTTCCCTATTCCCCAGCCCCGAGAATCATCACTCTCCCCTCAAGTTCAAGACCAAATCTGCTCACTTCTCCCCTCATTTCCCTTTGGGTTTGCTGTAAGTGAGCCTGTCTCTAGGAGCCACAAAACCCTGGGCCTGGCGTAGTCTGCACCCACCCCTGTTAATTTGTTGAGTCTAAAGATGATAAACTTCTTTCCAGTGGAAAAAAAAAGAAAGAAAGAAAAAAAAATGCAGAACCTAAATGTTGAGAATTATGTTTTATTGGGGGCATTACTGAGGACTTCAGCCTGGATATGACCTCTCGGGTAGGTCTGAGGACTGTCCTCAAGGGTAAGGGAGGAGCCAGGATATGTAGGTGCTTTTGCAAAACAAGCAAGCAAACAAAAGTGCCCAGGGAGTCAAACATCAAAAGATTACTGTCAACTAAAGGAAAACCAGATATCGCAAATTAAGGAATTTGTCACTTTTCTATGTATGGGAAGATGCAAGAGTCTGGGCCTATCGCAGTCACACCTGCGATCAGCCCCTTACCTGGCAGAGCCCGTGCCCTCTTTCTCTCCATCCTGAACCCCCTCAGGGTGCACTGTCAGGGGTGGCTGATAGTTTGATGGCCGCAACCAAACCCCAGGTTGCAGAGACCGGAGATGACCTGAAGGTTTTTTATTTGGTAGGAATTTGTACCAGGTACCACAGACTGAGTAGCTTAATAGAAAGCTACAATAGAAATTTCTGCTCTCTCAGTTCTGGAGGCCAGGAGTCTCAGATCAAGGTGCCAGCAAGACTGGTGTCTTCTGAGGACTGTGGGGAGGGTCTGTCCCTTCCTTGCCCCAGGCTCTGGTGGTGTCCTGTCCATCTTTTAGGATTCCTTGGTTTATAAGTCATCCCCACCTCTGTCTCTGCCAGGCCTCTCTGTCCCTCACCATCTCCCGGAGTTTGTCCAAGTTCACGTCCATTGCAGCGGTGATGCCGTCCAGCCATCTTATCCTCTGACGCCCTCTTCTCCTTCTGCCCTCAATCTTTGCCAGCATGGGGAACTGTTCCAGTGAGTCAGCTGTCAGCATCAGATGACCAGGGTACTGGAGTTTCAGCATCAGTCTTTCCAACATGCATTCAGGGTTGATGCCTCTTAAGTTTGACTGGTTTGATCTCCTTGCAGTCCATGGGACTCTCAGGAGTCTTCTCCAGCACCACAGTTTGAAGGCATCAATTCTTCAGTGCTCCACCTTCCTTACGGTTCAGCTCTCACAACAAAGGACTGTACAGACCTTTGTTGGCAGAGAAATATCTCTGCTTTTCAACGCACTGTCTAGGCTTGTCGTAGCTTTCCTGCCAAGAAGCGAACATCTTCTGACTTCATGGCTGCAGTCACCACCTGCAGTGATTTTAGAGCCCAAGAAAAGGAAATCTGATGCTGTTTCTACCTTTTCCCCTTCTATTTGCCATGAACTAATGGGACCAAATGCTGTGATCTTAGGGTTTCTTTAATATAAATTTATTTATTTTAACTGGAGGTTAATTACTTTATAATATTTAGTTTTAAGCCAGCTCTTTCACTCTCCTCCTTCACCCTAATCAAGATGCTCTTTAGTTGCTCATCACTTTCTGCCATTAGGGTGATATCATCTGCATATCTGAGGTTGTTGATGTTTCTCTCACCTATCTTGATTTCAGCTTGTAACTCATCCAGCCCGGCATTTCTCATGATGTGCTCAGCGTATAGGTTAAACAAAGAGGGTGACAGCAGACAGCCTTGTCGTACTCCTTTCTCGGTCTTGAATCAATCCGTTGTTCCATGCAGGGTTGGCTGTTGCATCTTGGCCTGCACACAGGTTTATCAGGAGAAGCTCAGATAGTCTGCTATTGCCATCTCTATAAGGGCTTTCCACAGTTTATTATGATCCACACAGTCAAAGGCTTTGGCGTAGTCAAGAAACAGGTGGATGTCTCTCTAGAATTCCCTAGTGATCCAGCGAATATTGGCAACTTGATACCTGGTTCCTCTTCCTTTTCTAAAGCCAGCTTGGACATCTGGAAGTTCTTGGTTTGCATAAGGCTGAATCCTAGCATGCAAGATTTTAAGCATGACCTTATTAGCATGGGAGAGGAGTGCAACTGTCCAACAGTTAGCACATTCTTCAGCACTACCCTTCTTGGGGACCGGGATGAGGACTGACCTTTCCCGGTTCTGTGGCCACTGCTGGGCCTTCCAGATGTGCTGACATCATGAATGCAGCACTCAATGACATCATCCTTTAGGGCTTTGAGGCTGCACCCAAGTACTGCATTTTGGACTCTTTTTTTGATTATAAGGGCTACCCCATTTCTTCTATGGGACTCTTGCCCACAGTATTATATATAATGGTCATCTGAATTAAATTCACCCATTCCCATACATTTTAGTTCACTGATTCCTAAGATGTTAATGTTTTTTCTTACCATCTCCTGCTTGACTACGTCCAGTTTACCTTAATTCATGTTCCTAACAATCCAGGTTCCTATGAGATGCTGTTCCTTGCAGCATCGGGTTTTGCTTTCATCACCAGCCTCATCCACAGCTGAGCATCTTTTCCGCTTTGGCCCAGCTGCTACATTCTCTCTGGGGCCATTAGTAGTTATCCTCCACTCTTGCTCAGTAGCACACTGGACACCTGGGGAACGCATCTTTTGGCGTCAGATCTTTCTGTCCGTTCATGAGGTTCTCACAGAAAGTATACTGGGGTGGTTTGCCATTCCCCCCTCCAGGGGATGATGTTTTGTCAGAACTCCCACTATGACCCGTCCATCTTGGATGACCCTGCATGACATGGCTCATAGCTTCATTGAATTACGCGAGCCCCTTTGCCACAACAAGACAGTGATCCATGAAGGGCATACCGCATCAGGCCCACCATGAAACCTTATCCTTTTCTCCTTTGCCTTTCATTTCTCTTCTTTTTTAAAAAAGTTAATTTATTTATATTAATTGGAGGCTAGTTACTTTACAGTATTGTGGTGGTTTTTGCCATACATTGACATGAATCAGCCATGGGTGTGCATGTGTCCCCCATCCTGAACCCCTCTCCCCCCTCCCTCCCCATCCCGTCCCTCAGGGTCGTCCCAGTGCGCCGGCCCTGAGCGCCCTGTCTCATGCATCGAACCTGGACTGGCGATCTGTTTCACATATGATAATATCCATGTTTCAGTGCTGTTCTCTCAGATCATCCCACCCTCACCTTCTCCCACAGGGTCCAAAAGTCTGGTCTTTACATCTGTGTCTCTTTTGCTGTCTCACATATAGGGTCATCATTACCATCTTTCTAAATTCCATATACATGTGTTAATATACTGTACTGGTGTTTTTCTTTCTGACTTACTTCACTCTGTAAAATAGGTTCCAGTTTCATCCACCTCATTAGAACTGATTCAAATGTATTCTTGTTAATGGCTGAGTAATGCTCCATTGTGTATCTGTACCACAGCTTTCTTATCCATTCGTCTGCTGCTGGACTTCTAGGTTGCTTCCATGTCCTGGCTATTGTAAAGCTTCTCTTCTTTTCTCAGCTATTTGTAAGACTGCCTCAGACCACCATTTAGCCTTTTGCATTTCTTTTTCCTGGGGATGGTTTTGACCACCGCCCAGATGGTTTTGACTGTGCAGATTACAACAAACTGTGGAAAATTCTGAAAGAGATGGGAATACCAGACCGACTGACCTGCCTCCTGAGAAACCTGTACGCAGGTCAAGAAGCAACAATTAGAATCAGACATGGACCAATGGACTGGTTCCAAATTGAGAAAGGAGTCCATCAAAGTTGTATATTGTCACCCTGCTTATTTAACTTATATGCAGAGTACATCATGAAAAAAATCTGGGCGGGATGAAGCACAAGCTGGAATCAAGAATGCCAGGAGAAATATCAGTAACCTCAGATATGCAGATGACACCACCCTTATGGCAGAAAGTGAAGAGGAACTAAAGAGCCTCGTGATGAAGGTAACAGAGGAGCGTAAACCCAGTAAACAAAGTCCTTCAACACAGGAATTTGGCGAGGACACAAGTCAGTGCTCGATACAGGCCTAGCTCTTCAGGGAAACTGATCTTCAAGACAAACGCTGCCCGAGGCGGCTGTGAGTCAGTGTGGATGGGCTGCAATGGGGAAAGCCTTGGGCCCTGCAATCCTGGCCCCCTCTACGTCCCCTACCTGCTTTTTGTCTGTGGAAAGATCTGAGCCAGAGTAAGTTTAATCAGATAAGTGAGAACGTGCAGAAACAAAGGAGAGCAGTCAAAGAAAGAAAAAAAGTGAAGCCGCTCAGTCGTGTCTGACTCTGTTGCCCCATGGACTGCAGCCTGCCCGACTCCTCCATCCAGGGAATCTTCCAGGCAAGAGGACTGGAGTGGGGTGCCATTGCCTTCTCCAGGCAAAGGAGAACAAATGATAACAACGTAGTCATTAAGCAAGTCAAGGATCTTCAGTTCCTCCTCAAGGGCTGCAGTAAACATCCTGAGCCGCCTCCTGAGAGCTGTCTTATAGATACTGAAACTCCCACCAGGTGGAAGAAGTTAGCCGTGGTGCCCAGACTCTACCTATGACATAAGCTTCCACAGTTCAAGATCTGGCTTCACAGAAAGGGAGACAAACCAACCGCGGAACTGAACGTGCGCGCCTTGTTGCTGTTCAGCCACTATGTCTCGTCCAGCTCTGTGATACTGCGGACTACAGCATGCCCAGATTCCCTGTCCTTCGCTGTCTCCCAGAGTTTGCTCAAATTCATGTCCATTCAATGAGTGATGCTATCAAACCATCTCATCCTCTGTCATCCCCTTTTCCTGCTCTCAATCTTCCCCAGTATCAGGATCTTTTCCAGTGAGTCAGCTCTTCACACCTGTTGCCCAAAGTACTGGAGCTTCAGCTTCAGCATCAGTGTTTTCAATGAATATTCAGGGTTGATTTCCTTTAGAATTGACTGATCTGATCTCCTTACAGTCCAAGGGAGTCTCAGCACTACAATTTGAAGTATCAATTCTTCAGCTTTCAGCCTTCTTTATGGTCCAGCTCTCATATCTGTATATGACTACTGGAAATCCCATAGCTTAGACTATAGAAAATAAAGAAGAAGAAATCCACTCAGTTGTGTCCGACTCTTTGCAACTCCATGGACTATACAGTCCATAGAATTCTCAAGGCCAGAATACTGGAGTGGGGAGCCTTTCCCTTCTCCAGGGCATCTTCCCAACCCAGGGATCGAACCCAGGTCTCCCGTATTGCAGGCAGATTCTTTTTTTTTTTTTAACTTTATTCTATTTTATAGTACTGTATTGGTTTTGCCATACATTGACATGAATCAGCCACAGGTGTATATGAGCTCCCAATCCTGAAACCCCCTCCCACCTCCCATCCCATATCATCTCTCTGGATCATCCTCGTGCACCCACCCCGAGCATCCTGTATCCTATATCGAACATAAACTGGCGCTTCGTTTCTTACATGATAGTATACATGTTTCAATGCCATTCTCCGAAATCATCCCACCCTCTCCCTCTCCCACAAAGTCCAAAAGTCCATTCTATATATCTGTGTCTCTTTTGTTGTCTCACATATAAGGTCATCATTACTATCTTTCTAAATTCCATATATATGTGTCAGTATACTGTATTGGTGTTTTTCTTTCTGGCTTACTTCACTCTGTATAATCGGCTCCAGTTTCATCCGTCTCATTAGAACTGATTCAAATTTATTCTTTTTAAGGGCTGAGTAATACTCCATTGTGTATATGTACCACAGCTTTCTTATCCATTCATCTGCTGACGGACATCTAGGTCGTTTCCATGTCCTGGCTATCATAAACAGTGCTGCAATGAACACTGGGGTACATGTGTCTCTTTCAATTCTGGTTTCCTCAGTGTGTATGCCCAGCAGGGGAATTGCTGGGTCATAAAGCAGTTCTATTTGAAATTTTTTAAGGAATCTCCACACTGTTTTCCATAGTGGCTGTACTAGTTTGCATTCCCACCAACAATGTAAGAGGGTTCTCTTTTCTCCACATCCTCTCCAGCATTTATTGCTTGTAGACTTTTGGATCACAGCCATTCTGACTGGTGTGAAATGGTACTTCATTGTGGTCTTGATTTGCATTTCTCTGATAATGAGTGATGTTGAGCATCTTTTCATGTGTTTGTTAGCCATCCATATGTCTTCTTTGGAGAAATGCCTATTCAGTTCTTTGGCCCATTTTTTGATTGGATCGTTTATTTTTCTGGAATTGAGCTGCAGGAGTTGCTCGTATATTTTTGAGATTAGTTATTTCTCAGTTGCTTCATTTGCTATTGTTTTCTCCCACTCAGAAGGCTGTCTTTTCACCTTACTTATAGTTTCCTTTGTTGTGCAGAAGCTTTTAATTTTAATTAGATCCCATTTGTTTATTTTTGCTTTTATTTCCAGTATTCTGAGAGGTGGATCATAGAGGATCCTGCTGTGATTTATGTCGGAGAGTGTTTTGCCTATGTTCTCCTCTAGGAGTTTTATAGTTTCTGGTCTTACATTTAGATCTTTAATCCATTTTGAGTTTATTTTTGTGTGTGGTGTTAGAAAGAGATCTAGTTTCATTCTTTTACAAGTGGTTGACCAGTTTTCCCAGCACCACCTGTTAAAGAAACTGTCTTTATTCCACTGTATATTCTTACCTCCTTTGTCAAAGATAAAGTGTCCATATGTGTGTGGATTTATCTCTAGGCTTTCTATTTTGTTCCATTGATCTATATTTCTGTCTTTGTGCTAGTACCATACTGTCTTGATGACTGTGGCTTTGTAGTAGAGCCTGAAGTCAAGCAAGTTTGATTCCTCCAGTTCCATTCTTCTTTCTCAAGATTGCTTTGGCTATTCGAGGTTTTTTGTATTTCCATACAAATCTTGAAATTATTTGTTCTAGTTCTATGAAAAATACTGCTGGTAGCTTGATAGGGATTGCATTGAATCTGTAGATTGCTTTGGGTAGTATATTCATTTTCACTATATTGACTCTTCTGATCCATGAACATGGTATATTTCTCCATCTATTAGTGTCCTCTTTGATTTCTTTCATCAGTGTTTTATAGTTTTTGATATATAGGTCTTTAGTTTCTTTAGGTAGGTATATTCCTAAATATTTTATTCTTTTCATTGCAATGGTGAATGAAATTGTTTCCTTAACTTCTTTTTCTACTTTCTCATTATTAGTGTATAGGAATGCAAGGGATTTCTGAGTGCAGGCAGATTCTTTACCAGCTGAGCCACCAGGGAAGGCTTTGTGGGCTCCTAAAACAGTAAAGATAAAGTGTCCCTAAAACAATCAAGATGATGCTGGTTAAACCACTGATGAACAATTTCAAGATGATTCTGAGAGCTGACATACATGTTTACGCATGTAACGTTTTTCCTCTCTATAAAAGCCTATATCTGATTGTTCTCAGGAGTCTGGCTTTGGACAGGCAGCTGTCCTCCACAACCCTGTCCCACCCATTTCCCGGCATCCAACACAAAACAAACTCTCCTTCCCACCAACATCTCCTCTTTATTGCCTTTCAAGTGCCAAGCAGCTGGACCTTGGTTCCATAACATCCTGACAGTTGTTTGGGGGTTTGTTTAGTTTTTGGGTAAAGTAAATTCCTGATAACCTCAGATTAGAGATTGATACCCTCTGATTGCCAGCCACCCACTTCAAAGACCACTGTCTAGAATAAACACCTTGCCAGCCACATGACTACCTAAAGGGCCATATGCCTCCCCTCACTGAGGCGCCTTTGTATTGGAGATTTTGGTTAATTTGGCTATTTGGGGCCACCTGCTGTTCCTCTTCCCATGCTTTACACTGACGCTCACATGGTTTAGCTTCACCAATAAAGGGTGAGCACACAAAACCCTAGGCCCCGCCTTCGACCCCAATAAAAGCGGAACCCCAGACCCAAGATCTCCAGCTCTCTACTCCGACCTCCCTGCGAGGTCCCAGGTGTGCCGTGTGACTTCCAGGTCCTGTAAGTAATAAACCTTTATTCTTTCAAAGTTTTCTGCTGATTATTGCTGCAGGGCATCTGGCAGTAGTAACAACCAGACAGTCTTGTCCAGCCACAGCCCTGGCTATGGGGGGGTTGAGATCACCATGCAACAGTTTTTCCTAGTCACTGATCTCAAGGATCAGTGGTTTAACCCAAGAAACTTGTATTTCTCACGCAGACAAAGACCACTGAGGGTCTGCAGGCCTTTCTCCGACGGGTGTCCCCCGTGATGTGACTCAGGGACCCAAGCTGCCTCCAAGCTTCTGGCCCCATCCTGGGGGGCACAGAAACACTGGGGCACAGCACCTATATTTGCCTCACGGCAGCCTGGCAGTGGTCCTCAGCACTGATGCCCATATCTTCTGAGCCAGATTCAGTCTCCTGGGTCTAACCTGGGGAATGTGGAGGTGGGGGAGCAGGCAGAATGGTGATGGGCAACATAGCCATGCCACACTGGCTTTTGGGGAGATGGGTGTTGGAAAGTGTTAACTGAAGGCCTTGGGAGCTGAATTCAAGCACTGTTAAAGGGCTGGAAAAGAGTTTCAGAAATGAAAACTAGAGTCACTGTCTCCCTGAGACTGAAAAAGAAGAAGCATTAGATCCAAGGAGACTCAATCAGCTCCATCTCCAAACAGACAGGAGAAAAGGTGGCAGCTGTGGGTGGAGGGGAAATCCCAGGGCAGCCTCCGGCTTTCTCCAGGTGGGCGGGGCAAGGAGGGCGGCGGGGAGGAGACTATAGAGAAGCGCGAGGAGAGGGTGGAGGCGCTGGTCCCAGTCGGAGGAAGGGACCACCTGCTCCCCTGCAGTCCATTCCCTGCTGGGGTCCCCAGGGTCCCAGGACAAGTTCTCATCACCTCCTGAGAGGCTTACATGATTCCTGCCACTTTGAAGAGCCTTAGTACATACTTCCTGTGAATGACTGGTTTATGGAATGAATGAATACCAGTACATACCGTATTTCTTATCCCCAGACGGCCTGCTTAGCAGCAGAAAGGAAAAACCCTTGGTCAGCAGCAGATGGCCCTTGCCCTCTCCTGGAAGTGGGTTCAGAAGTGTCACACCCAGACCTGGTTATGGGAATTTATTCGCTCAGGAGGGAGACCCACAGGAAAGATGACAAAATAATTGGAGGAAGGGACCACCTGCTCTCCTGCAGTCCATTCCCTGCTGGGGTCCCCAGGGTCCCAGGACAAGTTCTCATCACCTCCTGAGAGGCTTACATGATTCCTGCCACTTTGAAGAGCCTTAGTACATACTTCCTGTGAATGACTGGTTTATGGAATGAATGAATACCAGTACATACCGTATTTCTTATCCCCAGACGGCCTGCTTAGCAGCAGAAAGGAAAAACCCTTGGTCAGCAGCAGATGGCCCTTGCCCTCTCCTGGAAGTGGGTTCAGAAGTGTCACACCCAGACCTGGTTATGGGAATTTATTCGCTCAGGAGGGAGACCCACAGGAAAGATGACAAAATAATCCACAATTTTGGCATCAGCTAGTGGCATGTAAGGATGGAGAAACCTCAGCTCTATAAGGCCAGCTGAGAGGAATAAGAGAGGGTCACCTAGGGGGAGGGACATGCCAAACTCTGAGACTAATAACAGGCCTTACACCCACCCTATTTCCCACCCCACCATCCCCCAAGCTTCCGGAGGGATCAGCTAGTTAACTGGAGCCCAGAATAAACAAGGCAGCCACTTGGAGATTTTAACTTGGGATCCTCTGAAAAGTACGAATACCCAGTCCCTGATCAGTGGCTGACTTCAGGAGTGGCTATAGTGTGTGTGTGTGCGGGTGTGTGCCCATGCAGGCACCCGTGAGCACAGGCCTGCACATGCCTGACTCGGTGAGACCAGAGGGCATGTGTGCACAGGTGTGTTGTGCTGGAACTTGAATATATTCTTTAAAGGATGCCCACACTAGTAGATGAGCACAGAATGTGTGTGTGTGTGCACACGAAGCGTGTGTGAGTGTGCGTTTGTGCATATACAAGTGTAAGGGTGAAAGAGATGGTGCTGCTTTGGTTCTGGATAAAACCATGGCAGATCCGACCCCATGGGCAGAATTCCCAAGCCTTGACTCCAGTGTGGGGGTGAGTCAGCTACGTGTGCTGGGGGACACACAGCCTACGACCTCTGGGATCTCCCAGGTTGGTGGGGTGACCTGGTCACAGCCCCCCAGGAGCTCTCAGGAGGGTGAGGAGCATGGCGGTCTCAGCAGTGTATTGTGGGGGGAGGTGGTTTCGACCAGTGAGTTGTATAACAAAGCTGGGAGGCGCCCCCTGCACGTGTCCTGTGTGCCTGATGAAGGCAGTCACGCTGGACCCCACCTAGGATGGAAGAGCATGTCGTGATCTCTGTTAAAGACTCCCTCCATCAAGATCGTTGAATGCAAGCAGGACAGCAGGGGCCGGGGCAGAAGCTGGACGGCCTGTTAGAGGATCTAGGCTGGTCTGTCTGTATTTCTTCCCCATAGAACCCTCAGCATGAAGACCCTCCTGCTGCTGGCAGTGATCATGGCCATTGGTAAGAGTTGAACCTGACCTCTGGCCACAAGAGGCACAGCCCAGGGAGGGAGGTACCCTCATTCCCCAGCTTCCCTTCCCACCGCATCTGGCCCTCTCAGAAGTGGGGGCAAGGGGGTGGCAGGGAGAGGCAGAAGGAGGTGGTCATAGGGTCCCAGGCCCCATCACCAGCTGCTGTCCTTCCAGGCCTGCTGCAGGTCCATGGAAGTTTGGCAGATTTCCAGAAAATGATCAAGTTCACGACAGGAAAGGAACCTCTGACCACTTACGGCTTCTATGGTTGCCACTGTGGTGCGGGTAAAAGAGGAACCCCCAAGGACGCAACAGATTGGTGAGGCCAACCCCAGCCTTCCCTGCCCTCTGCTCACTGTGGCCCCAATGTGGGTGGGAGCTGAAGCATCCTGCTTTAGTCCCATCAGCATAGAACCCAGGAAGTCCCAGCCTGAAAAGCAGCCAGCTTGTTGGAAACTCTGCTGTAAACTATTTCAGTGTCCCAGAGCCAAGGGGCTGAGCCCACAGGCATTGGGCTCCCTGGAGCTTCTGGAAGGCAGCCCCAAGAGCTCAGTCTTGCCACAGGTGTTGCAGGACACGTGACTGCTGCTACGAAAACCTAAGAAAACGCGGATGCCGCACCAGCTTCCAGAGCTACAACTTTATTTTCCAAAGGGGCCAAATCGTTTGTGGTAAGAAAAGAGACCCACAACACCACCCAGCCTCACCTGTTCATTTTACTGACTGTCCGCTGGGCCAGGCACTGCGCTGGGCATCCGAACTAGAAAACAGGGACCGTGTCCCTGCTGCAAGGAGTTATAGGGGACTGAGAAGAAAAGAAAATCAAAATCTAACATGATAGTCTCAGATGGGAAGTAAGAAAAAGGTCAGGGCTCTGAACACAGCCTGAGGGTCATGGAAGCCTGGAAGCTTCCTGAAAGTGGTGATCTTCAAGCTGAGTCTTCAAGGCTGAGAGAGGTCGGGGAAAGGAGCATTGGGAGCATCCCTGCAAGGGGATACATCAGGGACAAGGGGCCAGAGGGGACTGCAACAATCCTGTGCTGCTGAGGGAGAAGGTGAGGATGAGACAGGGTGGCGAGTGATGACGCAGGAGAGACAGGGAGGGGCTAGGTCAAGTCTCCAGGCCGTATTGTATTTAGATTGTGTCCTAAAGAATTAGGGAGCTCTTAACCAAAGGAGTGGTATAATCATACTTGCATTTCACACTTCCTCTGTCTGAGGGTAGATGCTCACAGATGAAAGTGAGGGGACACTGTCATGATGTAGACTAGAGACAGGAAGCCCTTGAGCTTTAGCGATGGTGGGTCAGGATGCAAACGGTGGAGAGTGCCGTCGAGATGCGTTTGAGGTTGGGTCGGTAGAGCTTGGTGGTGGACTGGTTATGGTGCCTGGGAGCTGCTGGGTTGGCTATACCATCGTGTGGATGGTTCTACCAAGGAGGGCCTGGTAGGAGAGGGCAGGAGGGGTTCTACTGGGAGCATGTTGAGTTTGGAAGCTTCCAGAACACCCAGGGAGATGGGCAGAAGGCAGCTGGATGAAGGAACTGGCAGCTCAAGGTATGGTCTGGACACAGATTCAGGAGGCAGCGGCAGAGACAGGAGAGCTGGACGTGCCCGCCCATTCGATGCTTAAAGGCCCAGAAGGGAGACAGAGGAGGGGCAGCCAGGGAAGGAAGGGAGGAGACAGGAGGCTGAGGGCTGGGCCAGCAGGAGAGGGTGGACAGCCGCCGGCTTCACAGAGGGCTCCTCCAGGACCAGGGCTGACCAGGCTCCTTGGGCTCAGAGGCAGAACAACCACTGAGGACCTTGGTGGGAGTTGTTCCGTGGGAAGTGAAGAGAGGTCGTGGGTGTAGACAAAGTTCCAGAGCAAGTTTGGCTGTGGAGGGGAGAGAAGGGAAGGAACTGCTAGAAGGAATTGCCTGGTGCCCCAGACCTACTGACCCATGAGTGAGATTCTGAGAAACGACAGGCTATTCCTCAGCAGCCTGAGGACTCTAAGATCAGAAATCATGTCTTCCCATCATGACTTGCCACAGGGCTCTGGGGCTTGAGCAGGCTCTGGATGCCCACCTAGCAGAGGCGCAGAGAGTGAGGAAGCCTGACTCTCCTGTGAGAGAGTCTGGGAGAGGGCAGTGCCGGGCCAGGGGCAGCTCCTCGGCTGTGTTGCCAGGGACCCAGTCCTTTCCCAACCTTCTTCTCTGCCACAGTGGCAGTGTGACTCCAAGGCACAGTCTAGGGCTCCAAGAGCTATGGCTTCACGCTACAGAAGAGGCTTTCCCTTTGCACAGCTTTCTCTTTGAGAGAGGAAATTCATCCTTCCTGGAAGCGCCCCGCAGACTTTCCCTGTGGCTCACTGGTCAGGGCAAGAGCACCCGCTCCTCGGACACTAATCACTACAAAGGGAACAGGGATGCCCACGACTGGCTTTCACCCCTCAGGACCCATTCCCAGAGCCCAGGGCCAGGGGCTATGCGCCCGAACACATCTGCTGGGGAGCAGAGAGAGACAGTGTCCAACAGCAAGGCTTTTCACAGCATTCCAGCACATGGCTGCTGCTATCCCCATAAGGCTGGGTGTGGGCTTCCTGAGGGCAGGAGCTCTGTCTCCCCGTCAGTCAGAAATATCTGGACATCGGTGCTTGTTCCAGACTAGAAACCCTGGGAGAACAGGGGCTGTGTCTTCTCCCCTAGAATTCACACAAGAATCCATAGAATTTTAACAACCCCCCATCCTACATTTATTTTATTGTGATTTCAGGCGATCAGGACTACTGTAAGCGCCAGCTGTGTCAATGTGATAAAAGAGCTGCCGATTGTTTAGATAGAAACCGGAGGACCTACAGTAAAAAACTCCAGTACTACAACAACCTTCTGTGCTTTGGGAGTGCCCCCAAGTGCTGAGAAGCCTGTATCCTGGAAGCACTGCCAACCAATGCCGAGTTTCCTTCTCTAGCGCCCTACTTCCTACCCTAGCCACGCTCGCCAGCAAAGGACGGAAGACCCCTCGCCCACCCTAGAGACGAGTCAGGAGCGCTTCTCCTGCCCAGACTGAAGCTTTCTGTCCAGAATGAGAAGCTCGGAGTTCTGGCATGTATGCTGGCTCCTTGCCCCTGCTTCCTTGGGCAGCCAGAGACGTTTTCCCAGCTCCTACTCTTGAATCAAGTCCAACGTCATGTTTAACTGTAGCGGCTACATTCCTGGTTGGCTCTTCTGAATAAAGCAATTCATTTGGCAAACTCTGTGTGTGTGTGTGTGCGGGGGCTGCAGCTCAAGGTATGGTCTGGACACAGATTCAGGAGGCAGCGGCAGAGACAGGAGAGCTGGACGTGCCCGCCCATTCGATGCTTAAAGGCCCAGAAGGGAGACAGAGGAGGGGCAGCCAGGGAAGGAAGGGAGGAGACAGGAGGCTGAGGGCTGGGCCAGCAGGAGAGGGTGGACAGCCGCCGGCTTCACAGAGGGCTCCTCCAGGACCAGGGCTGACCAGGCTCCTTGGGCTCAGAGGCAGAACAACCACTGAGGACCTTGGTGGGAGTTGTTCCGTGGGAAGTGAAGAGAGGTCGTGGGTGTAGACAAAGTTCCAGAGCAAGTTTGGCTGTGGAGGGGAGAGAAGGGAAGGAACTGCTAGAAGGAATTGCCTGGTGCCCCAGACCTACTGACCCATGAGTGAGATTCTGAGAAACGACAGGCTATTCCTCAGCAGCCTGAGGACTCTAAGATCAGAAATCATGTCTTCCCATCATGACTTGCCACAGGGCTCTGGGGCTTGAGCAGGCTCTGGATGCCCACCTAGCAGAGGCGCAGAGAGTGAGGAAGCCTGACTCTCCTGTGAGAGAGTCTGGGAGAGGGCAGTGCCGGGCCAGGGGCAGCTCCTCGGCTGTGTTGCCAGGGACCCAGTCCTTTCCCAACCTTCTTCTCTGCCACAGTGGCAGTGTGACTCCAAGGCACAGTCTAGGGCTCCAAGAGCTATGGCTTCACGCTACAGAAGAGGCTTTCCCTTTGCACAGCTTTCTCTTTGAGAGAGGAAATTCATCCTTCCTGGAAGCGCCCCGCAGACTTTCCCTGTGGCTCACTGGTCAGGGCAAGAGCACCCGCTCCTCGGACACTAATCACTACAAAGGGAACAGGGATGCCCACGACTGGCTTTCACCCCTCAGGACCCATTCCCAGAGCCCAGGGCCAGGGGCTATGCGCCCGAACACATCTGCTGGGGAGCAGAGAGAGACAGTGTCCAACAGCAAGGCTTTTCACAGCATTCCAGCACATGGCTGCTGCTATCCCCATAAGGCTGGGTGTGGGCTTCCTGAGGGCAGGAGCTCTGTCTCCCCGTCAGTCAGAAATATCTGGACATCGGTGCTTGTTCCAGACTAGAAACCCTGGGAGAACAGGGGCTGTGTCTTCTCCCCTAGAATTCACACAAGAATCCATAGAATTTTAACAACCCCCCATCCTACATTTATTTTATTGTGATTTCAGGCGATCAGGACTACTGTAAGCGCCAGCTGTGTCAATGTGATAAAAGAGCTGCCGATTGTTTAGATAGAAACCGGAGGACCTACAGTAAAAAACTCCAGTACTACAACAACCTTCTGTGCTTTGGGAGTGCCCCCAAGTGCTGAGAAGCCTGTATCCTGGAAGCACTGCCAACCAATGCCGAGTTTCCTTCTCTAGCGCCCTACTTCCTACCCTAGCCACGCTCGCCAGCAAAGGACGGAAGACCCCTCGCCCACCCTAGAGACGAGTCAGGAGCGCTTCTCCTGCCCAGACTGAAGCTTTCTGTCCAGAATGAGAAGCTCGGAGTTCTGGCATGTATGCTGGCTCCTTGCCCCTGCTTCCTTGGGCAGCCAGAGACGTTTTCCCAGCTCCTACTCTTGAATCAAGTCCAACGTCATGTTTAACTGTAGCGGCTACATTCCTGGTTGGCTCTTCTGAATAAAGCAATTCATTTGGCAAACTCTGTGTGTGTGTGTGTGCGGGGGCTGGGGGGGTCGGGGTGCTCATGGGCACTCCCAGTGTAAGAACAAACTAGCACAAGGCAGTAGAGTGTACGGGGTTAGAAATACAGGCTCTGTACCAGACAGGCTGAGTCAAATCCCCACCACCACCTCCCTAGGCCTTAACACCTTCATCTAAGGGGAGACCACATTGGTCCCAAGTTCACGGGCTTGAGGGAAAAGCAAAAGGGATAATGGATGTAAAGTACTGGGTCTGGCTTGTCTCCATCAGTCATTATTACAAGTGAGACACAGCCTTCCACCTCTCCCACCTTGGATAAGAGCAGCCCCTGCTGGCCTGCTGGGAAAGAACGGAAGTGCTGCTCCTGGCGCCTGGGGGTCTATAGTCCAAGCCTCCTGTGAGATACATTCTTCTCCTTTGTTGCAGGCCCAGAGGTCGTCAGCATAACACTGGCCACCAGTGGGACTCTCAGGGCACTTACCCCCTTGCCCAGGGCTGGCTTCCTGGGCTTGTGACCCAGGCAGACTCCCAGTGGGCACTGTGCCTAGTTTACGGCTCTGCCCCAGCCATCGCAAAATTGTTAATGATGCAGAATCCAGCATTTTATTCTGTACGGGGACCAGCAAATTACGTAGCTGGTCCTGCCCTTACCTGGATGCTACTTCCCCTCTTGTCATCCAAGGCTCTTCTGAGATATTCCCACCTGGGCCCAGGAACATCTAATTCTTTAATAATCATCATCAGAGTTGCTGGCTGTGGGTCCCACAAAGGCATCGGGCTTATGGGGCATGGATAGGAGCTGACCTTCAGCAAGCTCTGCATTCACCCAGAGAGAGTGCCTTCTGTAATTCATCTTCAAAGAGTGGGACCCTTTGTGTAATTCTGCAGAAAGAGGCGACCTTTGCTAGTGGTGGCCCTGATCATGTTTACTCTCGCTCAGAATAAGAGACTGGCAAATGAAATCTCCACTGAAGACACCACTTTTATTTATTCAGTTCAGTTCAGTTCAGTCACTCATTCATGTCCGACTCTTTGTGACCCCATGGACTGCAGGAAGGCAGGCCTCCCTGTCCATCACCAACTCCCAGGGCTTACTCAAACTCATGTCCATCAAGTTGGTGATGCCATCCAACCATCTCATCCTCTGTCATCCCCTTCTCCTCCCACTTTGAATCTTTGCCAGCATCAGGGTCTTTTCCAATGAGTCACTTCTTCGCATCAGATGGCCACAGTATTGGAGTTTCGGCTTCAGCATCCGTCCTTCCAGTGAATATTCAGGACTGATTTTCTTTAGGGTAGACTGGTTGGATCTATTGCAGTCCAAGGGACTCTCAAGAATCTTCTCCAACACCACAGTTCAAAAGCATCAGTTATTCAGCGCTCAGCTTTCTTTATGGTCCAACTCTCAGACCCGTACATGACCACTGGAGAAACCACAGCCTTGACTAGATGGACTTTTGTTGACAAAGTAAAGTGGAAGTGAAGTTGCTCAGCCGTGTCTGACTCTTTGCAACCCCGTGGACTGCAGCCCACCAGGCGCCTCCATCCATGGGAATCTCCAGACAAGAGTACGGAGTGGGTTGGCATTTCCTTCTCCAGGGGATCTTCCCAACCCAGGGATCGAACCTGGGTCTCCTGCATTGTAGGCAGACGCTTTACAGTCTGAGCCACCAGGGAAGTCTGGCAAAATAATGTCTCTGCTTTTTAATCTGCTGTCTAGGTTGGTCATAGTTTTTCTTCTAAGGAGGAAGCGTCTTTTAATTTAATGGCTGCAGACAAGAAGTGCAGTGATTCTGGAGTCCCCTCCCCCCAAATAATGACTCTGTCTGCTGGGAGCCGCCCTGGGAGATCCCACCCATGACAAGTTCATGTGGAAGAGAACTGTTAAGCAAGGCTTCAGAGCTCAAGAGGCTCCCTAGGCTTTCTCGAGCATCTACCCCAAAACCAGAATCTGTCTGTTTTACTGTTTCATGACTTTCACCAACTCCTCTGACATTAACAGGGGGCTAATCTTGACCACCTTTCTCTGGAGAAAATCAACCTAGGGCTATAGCTAACAAATCTCCTGGACATGAGAGGAATATTTCAAATCAACCCCCCTCTGTTAGCATTCTAGCTTGCTTGGCAGGTATATCCAGACTCTTATAGCTATGCATGTGATTATTTACAGCTTCCCAACTGTGAAAGGTACAGAAAGCCTAAAACATAGAGCCTTTCAAAGAGTTAAAAGTTATTAGAATAAAGTATTAAAAAATAAATAAATAAATAAACTTTACAGGAAAAAAAAAGTTATTAGAGTAGTGCTAGTGCTGGTGTAGGATTTCATTAGTGGGCCAATGCTTGTTGCTAAGTTCCCATATCTCTTATCCACTGTGCACCTGGGAATGTGTTAGTTAACATAGTGAGAATGCAAGAAAAACACTTGTAGCCTTGAATTTAACCATATCAGACTTTTGAGCTAACTGGTTCTTTCTTGTAACTCGCTGCACCTTTGCTCTGTGGAAAAAGCGTAACTCTGTTTGGCATTTTCTGAAGCTGACATAGATGAGAAATATAAAGAAAAAACACTTTGAGGGAAAATAAGTTTTCTGGTTGAGCAGCCTTTATCAAAAGAGGGTCATAAGATGTTCACAGGCCTCCAAGGCCAGAAGATACTGTACACAACATCATTTGTGGGAAGGGTATGCAGAAAAATCCTGGTTTCGATAAGGGCAAAACTGCTGGAATGTTGGGCTGACTCTGTATGACACTACATCTTTCATTTCCCTCTATGTATAAGGCAAGGTATAAAAGTACCTTTTGAAAAATAAAGCTTTTGGGCCTCGCAGAAACTTGGTCACCCTGTGTTTTTTCTTCTCTCTCTCTTTATTTCTCTCACTCTCTCTCTCCCTCTCTTTTTCAGGCTGATCCCTTGGAGCATGGGGGCTCCCTGCATTCACCTATCTGCCCAGGTTTCCAAGACCTGAACGGGAAGATGTTCTGCGTCTTCACTCCCTCGGGAGACCGGGAGGGCACCTGTGGCCTCCGTGAATAGGGCAAACTTCTTGTCTTGAAGTTTTATTGGTTCTCTGTGTAAACCAAGGAATCTCAGCCTCTTTCTCTCCTCTATTTTCTCATCTACAACATTCTATTCTATCTCTCTAAATCAATCGCCGACGCCGTTTCTCCTTCAGGTTTCCCTGGATCCTGTGGGGGCTGGTCCCCTGTGACTCTCTGTATCCATTGTTTCCCCATCTATTTGCCATGAAGATGGGGCACGATACCATGATCTTAGTTTTCTCAATGTTGAGATTTAAGCCAACTTTTCACTCTCCTCTTTCACCTTCATCAAGAAGCTTTTCAGTTCCTCTTCACTTTCTGCCATAAGGGTGGCATCATCTTCATATCTGAGGTTACTGATATTTCTCCTGGCAATTTGATTCCACCTTGTGCTTCATCCAGCCTGGCATTTCCCATGATGTACTCTGCATTGAAGTTAAATAAGCAGGGTGACAATATACAGCCTTCACATACTCCTTTCCCTGTTTGGAACCAGTCTGTTGTTCCATGTCCATTTCTAACTGTTGCTTCCTGACCTGCATACATATTTCTCAGGAGGCAGGTCAGGTGCTCTTGTATTCCCATCTCTTTCAGAATTTTCCACAGTTTGTTGTGATCCATACAAAGGCTTTGGCATAGTCAGGAAAGCAGAAGTAGATGTTTTTCTGGAATTCTCATAATTTTTCAATGATCTAGCAGATGTTGGCAATTTGATCTCTGGTTCCTCTACTTTTTATCAATCCAGCTTGAACATCTGGAGTTTCACAATTCCTGTACTGTTGAAGCCTGGCTTGGAGAATTTTGAGCATTACTTTGCTAGCATGCAAGATGACTGCAATTGTGAGGTAGTTTGAGCATTCTTTGGCATTGCCTTTCTTTGGAACTGGAATGAAAACTGACCTTTTCCAGTCCTGTGGCTACTGCTGAGTTTTCCAAATTTGCTGGCATATTGAGGGAAGCATTTTCACAGCATCATCTTTTAGCATTTGAAATAGCTCACCTGGAATTCCATCACCTCCACTAGCTTTGTTCGTAGTGATGCTTTCTAAGGCCCTCTTGACATCGCACTTCAGGATGTCTGGCTCTAGGTGAGTGATCACACCATCGTGGTTCTCTGGGTCATGAAGATCTTTTTTTATGTAGTTCTTCTGTGTGTTCTTGCAACCTCTTCTTAATATCTTCTGCTTCTGTTAGGTCCATATCATCATGTCCTTTATTGTGCCCATCTTTGCATGAAATGTTCCCTTGGTATCTCTAATTTTCTTGAAGAGATCTCTAGTCTTTCCCATTCTGTTGTTTTCCTCTATTTCTTTGCACTGATCACTGAGGAAAGCTTTCTTATCTCTCCTTGCTATTCTTTGGAACTCTGCACTCAAATGGATCTTTCCTTTCATCCTTAGACTTTAGTTTATCTTCTTTTCTCAGTCATTTGTAAGGCCTCCTCAGACAACCATTTTGCCTTTTTGCATTTCTTTTTCTTGGGGATGGTCTTAATCCCTGCCTCCTGTACAATGTCATGAACTTCCGTCCATAGTTCATCAGGCACTCTATCAGATCTAATCCTTTAAATCTATTTCTCACTTCTACTGAATAACTATAATGGACTTGATTAAGGTCATACCTGAATGGTATAGTGGTTTTCTCCTACTTTCTTTAATTTCAGTCCGAATTTGGCAATTAGGAATTCATGATCTGAGCCACAGTCCGCTCCCAGCCTTGTTTTTGCTGACTGTATAGAGCTTCTCCATCTTTGGCTGCAAAGAATATAATCAATCTGATTTCAGTATTGACCATCTGGTGATGTCCATGTGTAGAGTCTTCTCTTGTGTTGTTGGAAGAGGGTGTTTGCTATGACTGGTGTGTTCTCTTGGCAAAACTCTATTAGACTTTGCCCTGCTTTATTCTGTATTCCAAGGCCAAATTTGCTTGTTACTCCAGGTGTTTCTTGACTTCCTACTTTTGCATTCCAGTCCCCTATAATGAAAAGGACATTTTTTTTCAGTGTTAGTTCTAGAAGGTCTTGTAGGTCTTCATAGAACTGTCCAACTTCAGCGTCTTCGGCATTCCTGGTCAGGGCACAGGCTTAGATTTCTGTGATATTGAATGGTTTACCTTGAAAACGAACAGAGATCATTCTGTTGTTTATGAGATGGCATCCAAGTACTGCACTTCAGACTTTTGTTGACTGTGATGGCTATTCTATCTCTTCTAAGGCATTCTTGCCCACAGTAGTAGATATAATGGTCATCTGAGTTAATCACCCATTCCAGTTCATTTTAGTTCTCTGATTCCTAGAATGTCGACATTCACTCTTGCCATCTCCTATTTGCCCACTTCCAATTTTCCTCGACTCATGGACCTGACATTCCAGGTTCCTATGCAGTACTGCTCTTTGCAGCCTCGGACTTTACTCCCATCACCAGTCACAGCCACAGTCAGGTGTTGTTTTTGCTTTGGCTCTGTCTCTTTTTTCGTTGTGGAGTTATTTCTCCACTGGTCTCCTGTAACATATTGGGCACCTACTGACCTGGGACTTCCCTGGCGGCTCAGATAGTAAAGTGTCTGCCTACAATGAGGGAGACCTGGGTTCAATCCCTGGGTCAGGAAGATTCCCTGGAGAAGGAAATGGCAACCCACTCCAGTACTCTTGCTTGGAAAACCCCATGGGTGAAGGAGCTTGGTGCAGGCTACTGTCCTTGGGGTCATAAAAAGTCGGGCATGACTGAGCGACTTCACTGACCTAGGTAGTTCATCTTTCAGTAACCTATCTTTTTGCCTTTTTAACTGTTCATGGGAGTCTCAAGGCAAGAATACTGAAGTGGCTTGCCATTCCAGTATTGCCATTTCAGTGGACCACATTTTGTCAGAACTCTCCACCATGACCCATCTGTCTTTTGTGGCCCTACATGGCATGGCACATAGTTTCACTGTTAGTCAAGGCTGTGGTCCATGTGATCAGATTGGTTAGTTTACTGTGACTGTGGTTTTCAGTCTGTCTGCCCTCTGTTGAAGAAAGATAAGAGGCTCATGGAGGCTTCCTGATGGGAGAGACTAAGGGGGAAATAGGATCTTGTTCTGATGGGTGGGGCTATGTTCAGTAAATCTTTAATCTAATTTTCTGTTGATGGGTAGGGCTGTATTCCTTCCCTGTTGTTTGACCTGAGACACAAATTTGGCCTTGAAATGCAGAATGAAGCAGGGCAAAGACTAATAGAGTTTTGCCAAGAAAACACACTGGTCATAGCAAATACCCTCTTCCAACAACACAAGAGAAGACTCTACACATGGACATCACCAGATGGTCAACACCAAAATCTGATTGATTATATTCTGTGCAGCCAAAGATGGAGAAGCTCTATACGGTCAACAAAAACAAGACCAGAAGCTGACTGTGGCTCAGATCATGAACTCCTTATTAGCAAATTCAGACTCAAATTGAAGAAAGTAGGGAAAACCGCTAGACCATTCAGGTATGACCTAAATCAAATCCCTTATGATTATACAGTGGAAGTGAGAAATAGATTTAAGGGCCTAGATCTGATAGATAGCGTGCCTGATGAACTATGGAATGAGGTTTGTGACATTGTACAGGAGACAGGGATCAAGACCATCCCCATGGAAAAGAAATGCAAAAAAAGCAAAATGGCTGTCTGGGGAAGCCTTACAAATAGCTGTGAAAAGAAGAGAGGCAAAAAGCAAAGGAGAAAAGGAAAGATATAAGCATCTGAATGCAGAGTTCTAAGAAAGAGCAAGGAGAGATAAGAAAGCCTTCTTCAGTGATCAATGCAAAGAAATAGAGGAAAACAACAGAATGGGAAAGACTAGAGATCTCTTCAAGAAAATTAGAGATATCAAGGGAATAGTTCATGCAAAGATGGGCTCAATAAAGGACAGAAATGGTCTGGACCTAACAGAAGCAGAAGATGTTAAGAAGAGGTGGCAAGAATACACAGAAGAACTGTACAAAAAAGATCTTCACAACCCAGATAATCATGATAATGTGATCACTAATCTAGAGCCAGACATCTTGGAATGTGAAGTCAAGTGGGCCTTAGAAAGCATCACTACGAACAAAGCTAGTGGAGGTGATGGAATTCCAGTTGAACTATTTCAAATCCTGAAAGATGATGCTGTGAAAGTGCTGCACTCAATATGCCAGAAAATTTGGAAAACTCAGCAGTGGCCACAGGACTGGAAAAGGTCCGTTTTCATTCCAGTTCCAAAGAAAGGCAATGCCAAAGAATGCTCAAACTACCGCACAATTGCACTCATCTCACATGCTAGTAAAGTAATGCTCAAAATTCTCCAAGCCAGGCTTCAGCAATACATG
>SJYG01000042.1:3722440-3736348 GCA_006410535.1 Litocranius walleri | reverse complement strand
TATTGCTAACATCAAAAACTACTATATTTCCTTTTCTATATTCCAAATACATTGATTAATATATTCTCAGGTGCCTAAAAATATGAAGGCCTGTGGGCAATCAAATGAGAAAAGCCCTATGCTAATACTCCAAACTCTCTGTGCTGTTTATGGTTGAGAGGTTGTCACACAAGCTAGTCTGTCAGCAGAGAGGTTTGACCTGAGCCACCCTTGTCACACCCAGGGCAGGGAATTAGCAGTAATTATTGGCATGACAAATGAAAAAACCCTTCACCAATATAATTCCTAATCAACCCACTAATACTATACTAATAATCTTCTAACTTCTCAAAAGAGTCTGTATTTAGAAAGTTTTAAAGCATCCCATGCCTCCCACAGCTGGGAGGCTGTAAACAATCACATGCGGCTGGACAACCTGACCAGGCAGGCTAGAGAACCTTCAGAGTTTGTAAGTTGAAACACTCTTGTCACGCCCAGGAATTTTTATTAACTGGGGCTGCAAGTTAACTCCTTCTCCAAGAGAAATGATTATGGGGGAGAGCTCCCCGTAAAGTACTCTGGTTTTGGAGTAGATGCTCGGGAACAGGGGATTTCCTGAGGCTTGATCACGCCTTTGCGTATGCCAAGCTTCTTTTGCTTCATGACCTTTGCCATGGGCGAAGTTCCTCACACTGGCCCCCAAAAACCAACCTAGATGACATATTCAAAAGCAGAGACATTACTTTACCGGCTAAGGTCCGTCTAGTCAAGGCTATGGTTTTTCCAGTGGTCATGTATGGATGTGACAGTTGGACTGTGAAAAAGGCTGAGCGCCGAAGAATTGATGCTTTTGAACTGTGGTGTTGGAGAAGATTCTTGAGAGTCCCTTGGACTGCACGGAGATCCAACCAGTCCATTCTGAAGATCAGCCCTGGGATTTCTTTGGAAGGAATGATGCTAAAGCTGAAACTCCAGTACTTTGGCCACCTCATGGGAAGAGTTGACTCACTGGAAAAGACTTTGATGCTGGGAAGGATTGGGGGCAGGAGGAGAAGGGGACGACAGAGGATGAGATGGCTGGATGGCATCATGGACTCGATGGACGTGAGTCTGAGTGAACTCCGAGAGATGGTGATGAACAGGGAGGCCTGGCATACTGTGATTCATGGAGTCACAAAGAGTCGGACACAACTGAGCGACTGAACTGACCTGAACTGATACCTGTTTAATGAGGGACATTTCCTCTGTTACAATACAGAAAATCTCCAGCATATGGTGGCAAGCAAAAAGAGCAGAGTGGGGAAATATAAATGGTGTGCTACATTTATGTAGGAAAGGGTGGGAATATAAATATGTGCTTGCTAATATTGACATAAACATTTAAAGAAAAGACCAGAAGTTAATTTCAATGCTTGCCTGTAAAGAGCAGTGCTGTCAAGGAGGGGAATGTGGTGGGCACAGAGGGGAGAGATCTCTCAATATATGCTTTTTCATATTGTCCTGTTTTCAGCAGTATGAATGTCTTTCCCATTTAAAAATCAGCATCATCAAGCACATACAAACATCTCTCTCCCTAAGACAAACGCCAATTATCAGAGACTATATAGTCTACTCCAGGGAGTGGAGAGCAGCCTGGCCAAACCTGTCTACCGCTTGCTTGTACACCTTGCAAGCAAAGAATGGTTTTTACATTTTTAAATGGTTGAAAAACATCAAAAGAAGAATAATATTTGTGAGGCATTAAAATGATATAAAATTTAAATTTCAGTGGCAATAAATATTCTCATTTGGTTTCATGTTGTCCAAAATCCATTTCATATGGCTGCTTAGATGTTATAACAGCATGGCTGAAGACCTTCAACAGAGGATATGTGGCCTTCTGCAGGAAAAACATGCCAATCCTTAGTCAAATCTGGTGCTTCCCAAACTATCTTTGGTGAAAGACCAGACCTTTTGGTCTTTGATCTGCTCACATTACTACTTTCACAAAATAAAACACTTACAAAATATAAACCCAAATGTTCTACTATTTGATTCAGTGAATATAAAATTCCTGTCAAATTGCCAAGACCAGATAGTTTTACAGGTGAATCCTACCAAACATTTATAGAAGAGTTAGTACTTATCCTTCTTAAACTATTCCAAAAAATTGAAGAGGAAGGTATACTTCTAAACACATTCTATGGGACTAGCAGCATCACCCTGATATCAAAACCCAACAGCGATATCACAGAAAGAGAAAATCACAGGCAAATATCACTGATGAACATAGATGCAAAAATCCTGAACAAAATATTATCAAGCTGAATTCAATAAAACATTTAAAAGATTATACACAATGATCAAGTAGAATTTATCACAGGGATGCAAGGATAGTTCAATATTTGAAATTCAATCAAGGTGATATACCATATTAACAAATTGAAGAATAACTCATATGATGATCTCAATAGATGCATTAAAACCTATTGACAAAAGTCAACATTGATTTACGATTAAAAAGAAAACAAAAACCTCTCCACAAAGTGGGCATAGAGGGAGCATACCTCACCATATTGATGCTTTTGACTGTGAACAACTGATGCAGTTGAACTGTGGTGTTGGAGAAGACTCTTGAGAGTCCATTGGGATGCAAGGAGATCTAACCAGTCCATCCTAAAAGAAATCAGTCCTGAATATTCATTGGAAGGACTGATTCTCCTATTCTTTGGCCACCTGATGCAAAGAAATGACTCAGTAGAAAAGACCCTGATGCTGGGAAAGATTGAAGGCAGGAGGAGAAGGGAACAACAGAGGATGATGAAAGATTGACGCTGAGCTGTGAAAGACGCTGGGATTCTTGGCCTCCAGAGGAGAGGAATCCAATCTGGGGCCAGTGACAAGGCTTGATCTCTCAGATCTTTTGTGTGATAAAGTTTTATTTAAGTATAAAAGAGATAGAGAAAGGTCCTGATGTCTACACCAGAAGGGAGCAGAAAGAGTGCCCCCTGCTAGTCTTTAGCAGGAAGTTATATATCTACTAGCAGACTGCTAATTAGAGAAAGGAAATGTCTCAAAACTCAGAGAGTGGCACCAGGCCCCTCACCTACAACATGCATTTTGAGATAAATTGGCACAAGGTGAGTCATCCCAGGCCATAAAATGATTGACATGAATCTTGAAGAAAATCAGGTTTCTAAGCAAATACATGGTGCTATTAACATAGCTTAAGAGAACATTTGCAAGAGTAAAACATACAGTTCTGAGTCTTAGGTGGAACCAACTTGAAGAAAGACAGAATCTAAGGTAAATACATAGCTCACTAACATCACTTGAGAAAAACATTTTCATAAGAAAAACATATTGGTTAGCTCAAGGTGTGAGAAAAGTTAAGCTCAGATGGAACCAAGTGTCGTCATGGCAACACAGATTTTTAAAAGAAACTTCCTTTTAATTTTGTATAGAGAATGGAAAAAAATCTGACACTTGTAGCCCGTTTTCTCCATTTGGGGCCCCCTCTAGCCTTCCTGCCTGGAGAAGGCAATGGCACCCCACTCCAGTACTCTTGCCTGGAAAATCCCATGGACGGAGGAGCCTGGTGGGCTGCAGTCCATGGATCGGTAAGAACTGGACACGACTTAGTGACTTCACTTTCACTTTTCACTTTCATGCACTGGAAAAGGAAATGGCAACCCACTCCATTGTTCTAAATCACTGAAGATGGTGACTGCAGCCATGAAATTAAAAGACGCTTACTCCTTGGAAGAAAAGTTATGACCAACCTAGATAGTATATTCAAAAGCAGAGACATTACTTTGCCGACTAAGGTCCGTCTAGACAAGGCTATGGTTTTTCTTGTGGTCGTGTATGGATGTGAGAGTTGGACTGTGAAGAAGGCTGAGCGCCGAAGAATTGATGCTTTTGAACTGTGGTGTTGGAAAAGACTCTTGAGAGTCCCTTGGACTGCAAGGAGATCCAACCAGTCCATTGTGAAGGAGATCAGCCCTGGGATTTCTTTGGAAGGAATGATGCTGAAGCTGAAACTCCAGTACTTTGGCCACCTCATGCGAAGAGTTGACTCACTGAAAAAGACTCTGATGCTGGGAAGGATTGGGGGCAGGAGGAGAAGGGGACAACCAAGGATGAGATGGCTAGATGGCATCACGGACTTGATGAACGTGAGTCTGAGTGAACTCCAGGAGATGGTGATGGACAGGGAGGCCTGGCATGCTGCAATTCATAGGGTCGCAAAGAGTTGGACACGACTGAGCGACTGAACTGAACTGAATCCAGTGTTCTTGCCTGGAGAATCCCAGGGACGGGGGAGCCTGGTGGGCTGCCGTCTATGGGCGCACAGAGTTGGACATGACTGAAGCAACTTAGCAACAGCATAGCAAAGCAAGCCTTCCTGCCTGTTACCTTCTCAATGAGATGGTTGGATGGCAACACTGACCCAATGGACATGAGTTTGAGCAAGCTCCAGGAGTTATTGATGGACAGAGAAGCCTGGGGTACTGCAGTCCATGGGGTTGCAAAGAGTCGCACATGACTGAGTGACTGAACTTAGCTGAACCTCAACATAATAATGGCCAAACCTACAGGGCTTCCCTGGCGGCTCAGTGGTAAAGAATCTGCCTGTTAATGCAAGAGATGCTAGTTCAATCCCTGGGTTGGGAAGATTCCCCTGGAGAAGGAAATGGCAACTCACTCCAGTATTCTTGTCTGGGAAATCTCATGGGCAGAGGAGACTGGCAGGCTACAGTCCATGGGGTTGCAGACAAGTCAGCAGGACTTAGCAGCTAAACAACAAGAACAATGGCAAACCTAGAGCTAACATCACACTCAACAGTGAAAAGCTGAAAGTATTTCCTCTTAGATCAAGAATAAGACAAGTATGCTTACTCTCACTACTTTTGTTCAAAACAGTATTGGAAGTTCTAGCCACAACAATCAGACAAGAAAAAGAAACAAAAGGAATTCAGAGTGGAAAGGAAAAAGTAAAACTGTTGCTGTTTGCAGGTGGCATGATACTATATATAGAAAACCCTTAAGATCCCACAAAAAAAAAAACATCAAAACTAAGAAATGAATTCAGTGATATTGCAAGATACAAATTAATGTGCAGAAATATGTTGCATTTCTACACACTAACAGTGAACTATCAGAAAGAGAAATTATGAAAACCAATCCCATTTACAATTGCATCAAAAGAATAAAATATTTAGGAATAAAACTAACCAATGAAGTAAAAGACCTGTAGTGATAAAACTATAAGATATTGATGGAAGAAATTGAAGATGACACAAAAAAGGGGGGAATATATGATGCCCACTGGATTGGAAGAATTAATATTACTAAAATGACCATACTACTCAAGGCATCACAGAGAATCAGTTCAATTCCTATCAGAACACCAATAGAATTTTTCACAAAACTAGAACAAATAATTTTAAAATTTATGAAAAACACAAAGACTGAACAGTCAAAACAATCTTGAGAAAGAACAAAGCTAGAGAAATTAGGTTCACTGATTTCAAACTATACTACAAAGTTCCAGAGGGTAAATACTGTAAGTTTCCAAACTGAAGGATACTGGCACAAACCCAGATTCATATATCAGTGGAACAAAACAGAGAGCCTAGGAGTGAACGTCCACTTATATGGGCAGTTAATCTACAGTGGAGATGACGAGAACATACAACGGGGGGAAAGTCTCTTCAATGAATGGTGCTGGGAAAACTGGAAAGTTGTCTGCAGAATAATCAAACTGGACTACTGTCTGATACCATATACAAAAATAAACCCAAAATGAATTAAAGACTTAAATGTAAGCCCTGCATTTCCTAGAAGGAAACATAGGCAGTATGCTCTTTGACATCAGTCTTAGCAAATTTTTTGGATCTGTCTCCTCAGGGGAGGAAAACAAAAGCAAAAATAAATATCAAACTGAAACGCTCTTGCCCTTATTATTATTAGCCAACTGAATGGGAGAAGATGTTTGCAAATGACATATCTGATAGTGAGTTAATATTTAAAATACACAAAGAACCCGTAAAACTCAACATCATAAAAAACAAGCTGATTTAAAGGTGAAGTCACTCAGTCGTGTCCGACTCTTTGTGACCCCGTGGACTGTAACCTACTAGGCTTCTCTGTCCATGGGATTCTCCAGGCAAGAATACTGGCGTGGATTGCCATTTCCTTCTCCAGGGGATCTTCCCGACCCAGGGACCGAACCCGGGTCTCCCACATTGGAGGCAGACGCTTTAACCTCTGAGCCACCAGGGAAGCCCTAAACATGGGCAGATAACATGAATAGACACTTTTCCAAAGAAAACATACAGACAGCCAACATCAGTACTCATCACAAAAATGCAAAGCAAAGCCACAATGAGATATCACTGTACATCTGCAAAATGACTGTTCCCAGACAGGCAGCAAGTGACAGGCGCTGATGAGAATGTAGTGACAAGGGAACCTTTGTACACTGTTGATGGGCATGTACATTGCTGCAGCCAAGATGGAAAGTGGTATGGAGGTTCTTCAAAATATTAAAAGCAGAACTACCATACAGTCCAGCAACTTCACTTCTGGGTGTTTTCTGAAGAAAGCAAAATGCCTAATTTGAAAAGATATTTGCATCCCTATGTTTATTGCAGCATTGCTTACAATAGCCAAGAGACAGAAGCAACCAAAGTACCCATCACGAGTTGAGTGGATAAAAGCATACAGTTTACTTGTACAATTTTTCCTCTTTTCTTCTGAGACTTCTATTATCTGAGTATTGACACATCTATCCTCCATATCTCTTAGATTTTATTTTCTATTTTCAATATTTTCTCTTTGCATTTCTTCCTAAGAGGATTTCTCAATCTATAACCCATGTCTCGGGGATTTCCCTGGCAGTTCAGTGGTTAAGACTTCACTGGGGTTCAGTCACTGGTGAGGGGGCTAAGATCCCACATGCCTTGTGGCTAAAAAAAAAAACATAAAAGAGAAACAACACTGTACAAATTTAATAAACACATTAAAAATCAGCAAATAAAAACTCCTGTGTCATTTTTCATCTGGTTCTCCCATTTTAACCACTACATTCTTCAAAGCTAACATTTACACTTAGGTTTTCTTTGAATGATTTCTTGTTCTTGACTTACAGTGCGAATATCTTCCCTTATCTACATAAGTATGTCTAACGTGCTCATTTTAATTTTCTGCTCATCCATCCTGATAATTCTGCTCAGATGGTCTGCGTTGTCAAGAATGTCTCTTTTCCTTTAGTGGGCGTGGCTTGTGTGCCTCAAGGAGAATTTAGAGCAAGAGGAGAGGATGATGATCGCCATTTGCCACCGCCCCAGAAAGGTGATCTGCTCAGGTGCTTTCCTCATCAAACACCTGGGAAAAAGCAGCCGTGGCAGGAAGTCACGCCCTGAGGTTGAAATAAACCATTCCTGGGATTGGGAGATGTGGTGGAAGAGGACATAGTCAAAGATGAGATGAAAGAATGAATGCTCTCTCTGGTCGCTGAGCAGCCTGTATTGTTTTCTACAGTTTCACACCCCAGCAGGGTTTTTGGACAGCCCTACTATTACCTCCCTGGGTCGGGAAGATCTCCTGGAGAAGGAAATGCAACTACTCCAGTATTATTGCTTGGGAAATCCCATGGCCAGAGGAGCCTGGCAGGCTACAGTCCACGGGGTCACAAAGAGTTGGACTGAGCAACTGAGCACGCACGTACTGTTACTCCAGAACATGAGCACCTCATCTCTGGCTTCTGGGGTAAAGAGGCAAAGGTAGAGGGAGAGAAGAACTTAGGAACCTACTCAGCCTTGCCGGAACTGGTTGTCCCCTGCTCGGCCCGGCCCACACGCCCACACTGAGTAGCTGAGATCAGCCTCGTGCCTCCTCGCAGGACCCTGCGTCAGTTCTCCTGTTATTCTTCAGATCCACGTTTCTCCCTCAGATCTGCAGTTTTGCCAGACTGGTGTTGGCAAAAGAAGCCAGCAGCCTACGCCATTTTTCAAGCTCTGCAGAAAAATAGGGGAAATAGTGCACTGTCTTATGTATAATTGAAAAGCACACACACAGAGACACTAAATACTTTTCACGGAACCATAGGTCTAAAATAAAAAGAAAGTATATGAAGGATACTTGGTGGTGGAGATGGAAGAAGAAATGGGGAAAAGAATCAACTAAAACAAAGCTGGTGTCTTACACAAGCCAGTGCGCTATGAGGAGAAACCATGGTCAATTAGAAAAGCATTAATCCTTTGATTAAACATGGGCAGATAACATGAATAGACACTTTTCCAAAGAAAACATACAGACAGCCAACATCAGTACTCATCACAAAAATGCAAAGCAAAGCCACAATGAGATATCACTGTACATCTGCAAAATGACTGTTCCCAGACAGGCAGCAAGTGACAGGCGCTGATGAGAATGTAGTGACAAGGGAACCTTTGTACACTGTTGATGGGCATGTACATTGCTGCAGCCAAGATGGAAAGTGGTATGGAGGTTCTTCAAAATATTAAAAGCAGAACTACCATACAGTCCAGCAACTTCACTTCTGGGTGTTTTCTGAAGAAAGCAAAATGCCTAATTTGAAAAGATATTTGCATCCCTATGTTTATTGCAGCATTGCTTACAATAGCCAAGAGACAGAAGCAACCAAAGTACCCATCACGAGTTGAGTGGATAAAAGCATACAGTTTACTTGTACAATTTTTCCTCTTTTCTTCTGAGACTTCTATTATCTGAGTATTGACACATCTATCCTCCATATCTCTTAGATTTTATTTTCTATTTTCAATATTTTCTCTTTGCATTTCTTCCTAAGAGGATTTCTCAATCTATAACCCATGTCTCGGGGATTTCCCTGGCAGTTCAGTGGTTAAGACTTCACTGGGGTTCAGTCACTGGTGAGGGGGCTAAGATCCCACATGCCTTGTGGCTAAAAAAAAAAACATAAAAGAGAAACAACACTGTACAAATTTAATAAACACATTAAAAATCAGCAAATAAAAACTCCTGTGTCATTTTTCATCTGGTTCTCCCATTTTAACCACTACATTCTTCAAAGCTAACATTTACACTTAGGTTTTCTTTGAATGATTTCTTGTTCTTGACTTACAGTGCGAATATCTTCCCTTATCTACATAAGTATGTCTAACGTGCTCATTTTAATTTTCTGCTCATCCATCCTGATAATTCTGCTCAGATGGTCTGCGTTGTCAAGAATGTCTCTTTTCCTTTAGTGGGCGTGGCTTGTGTGCCTCAAGGAGAATTTAGAGCAAGAGGAGAGGATGATGATCGCCATTTGCCACCGCCCCAGAAAGGTGATCTGCTCAGGTGCTTTCCTCATCAAACACCTGGGAAAAAGCAGCCGTGGCAGGAAGTCACGCCCTGAGGTTGAAATAAACCATTCCTGGGATTGGGAGATGTGGTGGAAGAGGACATAGTCAAAGATGAGATGAAAGAATGAATGCTCTCTCTGGTCGCTGAGCAGCCTGTATTGTTTTCTACAGTTTCACACCCCAGCAGGGTTTTTGGACAGCCCTACTATTACCTCCCTGGGTCGGGAAGATCTCCTGGAGAAGGAAATGCAACTACTCCAGTATTATTGCTTGGGAAATCCCATGGCCAGAGGAGCCTGGCAGGCTACAGTCCACGGGGTCACAAAGAGTTGGACTGAGCAACTGAGCACGCACGTACTGTTACTCCAGAACATGAGCACCTCATCTCTGGCTTCTGGGGTAAAGAGGCAAAGGTAGAGGGAGAGAAGAACTTAGGAACCTACTCAGCCTTGCCGGAACTGGTTGTCCCCTGCTCGGCCCGGCCCACACGCCCACACTGAGTAGCTGAGATCAGCCTCGTGCCTCCTCGCAGGACCCTGCGTCAGTTCTCCTGTTATTCTTCAGATCCACGTTTCTCCCTCAGATCTGCAGTTTTGCCAGACTGGTGTTGGCAAAAGAAGCCAGCAGCCTACGCCATTTTTCAAGCTCTGCAGAAAAATAGGGGAAATAGTGCACTGTCTTATGTATAATTGAAAAGCACACACACAGAGACACTAAATACTTTTCACGGAACCATAGGTCTAAAATAAAAAGAAAGTATATGAAGGATACTTGGTGGTGGAGATGGAAGAAGAAATGGGGAAAAGAATCAACTAAAACAAAGCTGGTGTCTTACACAAGCCAGTGCGCTATGAGGAGAAACCATGGTCAATTAGAAAAGCATTAATCCTTTGATCAGCAAAATAGCTTCTGGAAATCTCCCCTATAAACACACACACACTCCTACACACACACACAGAGTGATGCCTGATCAGCATGTAAGTGGCAGACTGAGAATTCGAGCCCAGAGCTATCTTGATCCAAAGTCTGTTCTGTCCACTGACCACGATAATTTAATCTTTCCTGGGGTGTCGGTGTGAGTGCCTGCTGACACACAGGTTAGCTGGGCCCCTGGGTCCTAGTTTATGTCATCTGACCAGAATAAATGCCCATTTTTCAAGTATTGCTACCTCTTGGCTATATTAGCAGAGACTGCACCTAATTCAAAACTCATTCTTCTTTTGATTCTGTCTTCAGTTTTTGTTAATTTATTTATTTTAATTGGAGGCTAGTTACTTTACAGTATTGTGGTGGGTGTTGCCATACACTGACATGAATCAGCCATGAGTGTACGTGTGTCCCCATCCTGAAGCCCCCTCACCTCCCTCCTCAACCCATCCCTCAAGGTCATCCCAGTCCACCGGCCCTGAGCACCCTGCCTTATGCATCATCGAACCTGAGCTGGTGATCTATTTCACAGATGATAATATACATGTTTCAATGCTCTTCTCTCAGATCATCCCACCCTCGCCTTCTCCCACAGAGAAGTCTCTTCTTGATATCCTTCTTCAGTTTTAAGATGGAATTAAATGGGCACACCCTGCCTGATAGTAAGTAGGATAAAGTCAGGTTCATGCTGAGTGGCTGAAAAGTGACCATCTGAGACACAAAATAGTCTATGCATGATTAATTAGGTGAATAAGTGAGTGAATGGTAATAGAAACCTTACCCGGTTCACTGTTAGCTAGGGGCCTGGCCTGGCTGCAGCAACCACGGAGGGTCCAGGACTCAGGTGGGCTGTAAGAATCTGGGGAGACGCCCAAAAGGTGCCGACCACAGTCACCACCCTCAGATCCGCTTGAGCCCTTCCTCTGTGTCTGGCTTTCCCTCCACAGCATGCAGCCTCTGTTTTCTTGTAATAACAAGACGCCCCACTTCTACACTGGAAGGGAGGCACAAGGCCAATGGGTCAGAGTCCTTCAAATCCAAATCTCCTAAAACATTTTCATTAAGACAGTTAGCGAAGGGCGACCCTGGTAGTCCAGTGGTTAAGAATCCACTTGCTGATGTAGGGGTCCTGGATTCCATCACTCAGCGCTCTGAGCAGATGCCACAAGCCACAGAGCAGCTAAACTCGTGTGCCCCCAACTACAGAAGCCTGCGTGCCCCAGACACTGCGATCTGAAACAGGAGAGGGCGCCACCACAGTGAGCAGCCAGCGCAGGGCAACAGAGAGGAGCACGCCGACACTGCAGCTGACGACGGCCCCAGGGCAGCGCCAAACACCTAAAAAGGCCATGATATGCTAATGTTTTCCAAAGCCCAGTGAAATCGCCACTGCTGCAGACACTTCCCAAATCTTAACTGACACCCATCATGCCCTCCCTCCCACACCCATTTCAGATTTTCCTCTTTCTCTTTGGCTTATTTTTGCTCATGTGGCAAATGCCACCTTTACTCAAAAGGATAACCCTGGGCAAGCAATCCGCTGATCCTAGAGGTGACCTGGGCCATCTGCGCAAGGAAATCCAGAGTCACAGGCATTCAGATCATAGTCTAGAAGGATGACCGTAGGCTCCGGGCAGGCACTTGGCGTGGCTGCCGAGTCCTCATCCCAAAGAGAGGGGCTTGGTCTACACGGGTCTGATAATGGGACTGCTACCTGTCTTGGCTCATGAAACTCTGAGAAAAGACTCAGAGAAAAGGATTTGTCTCAAAGAAGAGGCTCTTTCAGGAGAGGCTGCACATTTAGGAAAAAAATCAGCCCCTTTTCTAGCCACCTTCCCCAAAGCACGTCTTTATTTTATTTCCATGTTTTGTTTTTTTTGTTTTTTTGGCCAATGAAGTGGTGAGTCTACTGGCCTCTGAAGACCTGGAAAATCAAATCTAGACTATCTGAGCATCCCACATTTAGTTCAAGCCTAGCCCAGGAAAATTTTCAAGGGCAAAGCTTCATTCCGTGATGAATTCCATTCCCCAAGGGAAAGAAATCACATCAACCACACTCTGCGGCCTGGAGGAGGTGAAAGAGCCAGCTGCCTGACAGAGGGACTTTCCCGCTTTGCAACTGGGTCACGGCCTGGAAGCAGTTTCCATTCAAATGAGGGCGTGATGAGAAGGAAGGTGCTCGGGAGCCAGGATGCTGACAGCACTGTGACAACGGCAGCAGAAACAGCGCGTCTCAGCAGCCCCCACCTCCTGAATTTTACTCTGAGTCACGTCCTTGGGCAAGTGTTTCAACTGCATTTCCTCATTCAGTCCTCTTCGCAGCCTCATGTGGTACATGATATTGTTATTTCCACCTTCCATCCATTTATTCAAGAAGACGTTTATTGAGCATTCAATGTTCCAGGCATAGAACCAGGCACTAAGGATTTAACAAAAGCCAGTCAGGCTATCGTGGCAACCAGAAGGGGAAAAGGAGAAAACAGTGACATATTTCCTTTCCTTAGGCTCTAAAATCAATGCAGACGGTGACTGCAGCTATAAAATCAAAAAATGCTTGCTCCTTGGAAGAACAGCTATGACAATCCTAGACAGCGTATTAAAAAGCAGGAACACCAATAAAGGTGTATAGTCAAAGCTATGGTTTTTCCAGTAGTTATGTGAGAGTTGGACCATAAAGAAAGCTGAGCGCTGAAGAATCCATACTTTTGAATCGTGGTGAGGAAGACTGAGGGCAAGAGAAGCGGGTGACAGAGGATGAGATGGTTGGATGGCACCACTGACTCAAAGGATACAAGTTACAAACTGCAGGACACAGTGAAGGACAGGGAAGCCCGGCGTGCTGCAGTTCATGGGGTCACAAAGAGTCAGACACAGCTTAGCAACTGAATGACAATGACAAAGGAAGGACCAAGACAGCAGGGTAGGGAAACCCTGAGTTCACCTCCCGCCAAGAACACATCAAAACTACACCTACACATAAAGAAACTCTTTCTGAGGACAGTCTGAAGACTAGCAGAATGGCTCTTCCACAATCAAGGTTATAAATACAGAACCACGCAGTCTTTTAGGAGGAGAGAAAATAATCCAGTCAGGATCTACACCCCTAGTGAGCACCCCAGAACAGGAGCGAGATGTCAGAGGCTGGGGGACCCTCCCTAAGGACCGAAGCCCTCGAGCCCCATGTTAGGCACCCTAGTCCTGGGGTCTGGCCCTGGGAAGATGAACCTCCTTTAGGCTGGCCTGAAAATCACTGGGGCTTACCTGAGGGTTACAAGAAGCTGAGACCCTGCTCTTAAAGATTGGGCACACAGATCTGCTTGTTCCCAGGCCCAGCACAGAGGCAGCAGGTTGGAACTGTCGGTGCTCCGGCCAGCCTTCCAGGACCAGGCCAGTGCATTCCCCAGCCCACACAAGCCTCCTACGCCAGCCCTGTGCCCCACGCAGGCAATAACCATCATCACACTTACCAGAGAGATGGAGAGCCAGCTCAGAAGTACAGCTCAAGCCCCCCAGGCTGATGCTACCCTCGCCCTCTCAGCCAAGGCAGAGACTGCCATCACATGCCCAGGGAGAAGGGGTACAACTCAGAACTGCTGCTCTAGCCTTGGGGCCCCGCCCCCACCCCACCCCCCGCCAAAGCAGAAATCTCCATCTTTCCAGGGAGTTC
>SJYG01000042.1:3681787-3722310 GCA_006410535.1 Litocranius walleri | reverse complement strand
CTCCATCTTTCCAGGGAGTTCATCTCCCTGGGGCTCCTCCTCTAGACCCTCAGAGACCAGTCAAACCCACCCCCAACAGGGCAGGAGCTGTCTCTGAGCCTGAGAGGAGCTCCTGCACCTCGCACTAAGTTCCACCTCTAGTCTCTCCAGCACCAGCCCCACCTCCCACCAGGGTGCTGGCCTCCAGTGCCCCCCATGAGAAGACACTGCCCATGCTCTCTTGAGACCCCACCAAAGCCACTGGGCACACACAGACTGCAGACGAACTTTCCCACACAAGGACACTCCTTCAAGACTCAGGTAGTAAACTTGCCGAGGTCCAGCCCCAGTGGATCCAGGGAATTTCAATGCAGGGATGGAGTCAGTAAGGAAAATTTTATTTAGAAATATAGAGATTAGAAAAGAATAGTGTAGTAGGAAAATTAGTGGAGAAAAGATGCTGAATAATTTGGTTTACACAGAGAACCAATAAAGTTCCAAGACAAGGAACTTGCACCGTCTACGTAGGCCACCGGTGCCTGCTTGAATAGCAGAGGGTGCCCCACCTTGGGCTCCCTCTTGCGTGGGTCTTAGAAGCCAGGGCAAATAAGTAGACTCAGTGAGCCTCCATGCTCCAGACGGGAATTCAGCCAGAAAAGGGAGAAAAGAATGACATGGGCGAGCCAAGCATGGTGCCAGACCCACAACTTTATTTTCAAAAGCAGTTTATATACCCCAAGTTGTACACAAAGAAATAATGGAATATGCAGAGTTATGCAGGGGCAGCAGTCCTGACCCTTATGAGACCAGGCTTTCCTTTTGCATACCTTCCTGTATACAAAAGGTCTCAGGTGGTTTACATCATCTTCTGGCCAGGGGGCCTGTTAACATTTTTATGGCTCTTTTCCTAGATAAATGTCTATCAACCAGAAAAGTCTTTTTCCCTTGAAGTATTTTTTCTTTAATCTGCATTACCCTCAAAGTACTAAATAAAATTACATTCCTGTAGAACAAAGGTGCAATGGGTTATAACAAAGAAAGTACTTAACTCAAAGATCTAATGTTGCTAATACCAGGCTACTACCTGTTTTTTCTACAAAGCAACTGTCTATACAAATAAAAGATATGAAAACTTGGCAGCAAGTATTGGCTCAACAAATGAAACCCTTAATCAGTCCTATACTAATGATTTAGACTCCTCGGAAGCCCCTGCATTCCTACGATGTTTTAAGCTTCCTGTGCCTCTCGCGGTCAGGAGGCCACCAATCACATGTGCAGCTGTAAGAGTCTGGCAGGCAGGCTAGAAAGCCATCAGAGGGATTTTTGGATTGAAACACTCTCATTATGCCCAGGAGATTTATTATCTAAAAGCTCTAAATTAACTTTTTCCAGAAAAAGTTGGTGGGGGGACAGCCCCCTGTTAATGTCAGAAGAGTAGGTGGAAAGCATAACACAGTAAAGCAGGCAGACTCTGGTTTTGGAGGTAGATGCTCGAGAATTTCCAGGAGGACCCCTGAGGCTCGATCCTGCTTTTGCATATGCCGAGCCTCCTTCCTCATGACCTTTGCCACGGGCGGGGTTCCTCACACTGGCTCCTGGCATAAACTGGCCCTCCTAAATTCACAGACACAAACAGAGTAATCATACAAAATAAGATGACAGAGGAATATGTTCCAAGTGCATGAACAATGTAAGAAACCTAGAGGGGAAAAAAGCCCTATGAAATGGAGATAAATAAATTGAGCAAGGGAGGACTCTGCGTGACTCTCAGAGACAGAATGCCTTCTCAGGGGACTAAGCAACTGAACAACAGCAAATGTGACGAAGAACCATGTGATATTTGTCTTTCTCTGATTACTTCAATTAATATGATAATAGCTAGGTCCATCTATGTTGCTGCAAATGGCCTTCTTTCATTTAAGTGTATATTATTTTAAACCACCAGTTCAGTTCAGTTGCTCAGTCATGTCTGGCTCTTTGCAACCCAATGGACTGCAACATACCAGGCTTCCCTGTCCATCACCAACTCCAGAGCTTATTCAAACTCATGTCCATCGAGTCAGTGATGCCATCCAACCATCTCATCCTCTGTTGTCCCCTTCTCTTCCCACTTTCAATCTTTCCCAGCATCAGGATCTTTTTCAAGGAGTCAGTTCTTCACATAGGATAGCCAAAGTATTGGGGTTTCAGCTTCAGCATCAGTCCTTCCAATCAATATTCAGGACTGATCTCCTTTAGGATGGACTGGTTGGATCTCCTTGCAGTCCAAGGGACCCTCAAAAGTCTTCTCCAATACCAACCAATTCTTTGGTGCTCAGCTTTCTTTATAGTCCAACTCTCACATCCATACATGACTACTGGAAAAACCATAGCTTTGACTAGACAGACCATTCTTGGCAAAGTTATGCCTCTGCTTTTTAATATGCTGTCTAGGTTGGTCATAGCTTTTCTTCCAAGGAGCCAGTCTCTTTTAATTTCATGGCTGCAGTCACCATCTGCAGTGACCTTGGAGCCCCCAAAACATAAAGTCTGTCACTGTTTCCATTGTTTCTCCATTTATTTGCCATCAAGTGATGGACCAGATGCCATGATCTTAGTTTTCTGAATGTTGAGTTTTAACCCAACTTTTTCACTCTCCTTTTTCACTTTCATCAAGAGGCTCTTTAGTTCTTTGCTTTCCGCCATAAGGGTGGTGTCATCTGCATATCTGAGGTTACTGATATTTCTCCCAGCATCTTGATTTCAGCTTGTGCTTCATCCAGTCTGGCATTTCCCATGATAAACTCTGCATAGAACTTAAATCAGCAGGGTGACAATATACAGCCTTGATATATTCCTTTCCCAATTTGGAACCAGTCTATTGTTCGATGTCCAGTTCTAACAGTTGCTTCTTGACCTGTATACAGATTTCTCAGGAGGCAGGTCAGGTGGTCTGGTATTCCCATCTCTTGAAGAATTTTCCACAGTCAAAGGCTACAGCGTAGTCAATAAAGCAGAAGTAGTTATTTTTCTGGAACTCTCTTGCTTTTTCCATGATCCAGCAGATGTTGGCAATTTGATCTCTGGTTCTTCTGCCTTTTCTAAATCCAGCTTGAACATCTGGATGTTCATGGTTCACGTATTGCTGAAGCCTGGCTTGGAGAATTTTGAGTGTTACTTTGCTAGCGTGTGAGATGAGTGCAACTGTGCAGTAGTTTGAACATTCTTTGGCATTGCCTTTCTTTGAGATTGGAATAAAAACTGACCTTTTCCAGTCCTGTGGCCACTGCTGAGTTTTCCAAATTTTCTGGCATATTGAGTGCAGCACTTTCACAGCATCATCGTTTAAGATTTGAAATAGCTCAACTGGAATTCCATCACCTCCACTAGCTTTATTCATAGTGATGCTTCCTAAAGCCCTCTTGACATTGCACTCCAGGATGTCTGGCTCTAGGTGAGTGATCACACCATCGTGGTTATCTGGGTCATGAAGATCTTTTTTATATAGTTCTCCTGTGTATTCTTGCCACCTCTTCTTAATATTTTCTGCTTCTGTTAGGTCTATACCACTTCTGTCCTTTATTGTGCCCATCTTTGCATGAAATGTTTCCTTGGTAGCTCTAATTTTCTTGAAGAGGTCTCTAGTCTTTCCCATTCTATAGTTTTCCTCTATTCCTTTGCACTAATCACTGAGGAAGGCTTTCTTATCTCTCCTTGCTATTCTTTGGAATTCTGCATTCAAATGGGTATATCTTTCTTTTACTCTTTTGCCTTTAGCATCTTTTATTTTCACAGCTATTTGTAAGGCCTCCCTAGACAACCATTTTGCTTTTTTCATTTCTTTTTCATGAGGATGGTCTTGATCCCTGTCTCCTGTACAATGTCATGAACCTCTGTCTATAGTTCATCAGGCACTCTGTCTATCAGATCTAGGCCCTTAAATCTGTTTCTCACTTCCACTGTATAATCATAAGGGATTTGATTTAGGTCATACCTGAATGGTTTAGTGGTTTTCCTTACCTTCTTCCATTTAAGTCTGAATCTGGCAATAAGGAGTTCATGATCTGAGCCACAGTCAGCTCCTGGTCTTGCTTTTGCTGATTGTATAGAGCTTCTCCATCTTTGGCTGCAAAGAATATTCAGTCTGATTTTGGTGTTGACCATCTGGTGATGTCCATGTGTAGAGTCTCTTGTGTTGTTGGAAGAGGGTGTTTGCTATGACCAGCGTGTTCTCTTGGCAAAACTCTGTTAGCCTTTCACCTGCTTCATTTTGTACTTAAGGCCAAATTTGCCTGTTACTCCAGGTATCTCTCCACTTCCTGCTTTTGCATTTTAGTCCCCTATAATGAAAAAGACATCTTTTGGGGGGTGTTAGTTCTAAAAGGTCTTGTAGGTCTTCATAGATGTGTTCAGCTTCAGCTTCTTCAGCATTACTGGTTGGGGCATAGGCTTGGATTACCATGATGTTGAATGGTTTATCTTGGAAATGAACAGAGATCATTCTGTCATTTTTGAGACTGCATCCAAGTACTGCATTTCAGACTCTTTTGTTGACCATGATGGCTACTCCAGTTTTTTCTAAGGGATTCCTGCCTACAGTAGTAGATAGAATGGTCATCTGAGTTAAATTCATCCATTCCAGTCCATTTTAGCTCACTGATGCCTAAAACATCGATGTTCACTCTTGCCATCTCCTGTTTGACCACTTCCAATTTTCCTTGATTCATGGACCTAACATTCTAGATTCCTATGCAACATTGCTCCTTACAGCATCAGACTTTACTTCCATCACCAGTCACATCCACAAATGGGTGCTGTTTTTGCTTTGGCTCTGTCCCTTCATTCTTTCTGAAGTTACTTTTCCACTTACCTCCCATGGTGTATTGGGCACCTACTAACCTGAGGAGATTCAGTGTCCTATCTGTTCACCTTTTCAACTGTTCATGGGGTTCTTGAGGCAAGAATACTAAAGTATTCACAGCATGGCTCATAGTTTCATTGTTAGTCAAGGCTGTGGTCCACGTGATCAGTTTGCTTAGTTTTCTGTGATCATTGTTTTCAGTCTATCTGCCCTCTGATGGAGAAGGATAAGAGGCTCATGGAAGCTTCCTGATGGGAGACAGTGACTGAGGAGGAAACTGGATCTTGTTCTGACGGGTGGGGCCATGCTTAGTAAATCTTTAAACCAATTTTCTGTTGATGGGCAGGGCTGTTTCCCTCCCTTTTGTTTGATTTGAAGCCAAACTATGGTGGAGGTAATGAAGATAAAGATGACTCCTTCAGAAGGTCCCATGCATGCACTGCTGAGCTCAGTGCTCCCGACCCTGCAGCAGCCACCATCAACTCACACCTCTGCCGGGGACTCCTGGACACTCCTGGGCAAGTCTCGGTCACTTGTGGGGTCACTGCTCCTTTCTCTTAGGTCCTGGTGCACACAGGGTTCTGTTTGTGCTCTCCAAGAGTCTGTTTCCCAGTCCTGGGTAAGTTCTGGCAGCTCTATGGTGGGGTTACTGGTGACCTCCTCCAAGAGGGCTTATGCCCCACCCAGGTCTGCTGCACCCAGGGCCCCTGCCCCTGCGGCAGGCCACTGCTGACCCGCGCCTCCCCAGGAGACACTCACACACAGTTCTGGCTCAGTCTCTGTGGGGTCTCTTGGTCCTGGTGCCCACAAGGTTTGTTTGAGCCCTCTGAGCATCTCTGGTGGGTATGGGGTTTGATTCTAAATGCAATTTTGCCCCTCCTACCATCTTGCTAGGGCTTCTCCTTTGCCCTTGGACATGGGGTATGTTTATTGGTCAGATCCAACATTCTCCAGTGGACAGTTGTTCAGCAGTGAGTTGTAGTTTTAGAGTTCTCACAGGAGATGAGTGCACGTCCTTCTTATCCACCATCTTATGCCATAAAAAATGGAGTCTTCAAGCCACCAATTTAGTGGTAATTTTCAAGCAGGCTTGGGAAATGAAAGCAAATACAGAGACTGAGAAACAGAGGCAGATAGCAGAGCACTCCCAAGGAGCGAGAAGGAGATGGGAGGTCCCTGTGCTTGTCTGGAAGCTGGTGTTACGGCAGGCCGTGGACGGCTGAACAGAAGGCCAGTTCCCAACGGTTCAGAGCCTGCTGGCTGCCACCCAGAACAGCAGGCATGAGAGGAGGTGCTGGCACCTGCGCCGCTTCCTGGATGGGCAGTCCAGGCTGGGCCTTGCAGAGCCCCGGGGAAGCAGCGGCACCATGGCTGGCGGTAGACTGACCAATCCTCCTGCCACCGTTCTCAGTTCACCTGGATGCTGACCCCGCCTCTGCCCTGCCTCCTCTTCCTCTGTCACCATCGGCTTCAGTCTGGTCTTGGACGGGCTCAAGTTCTGACTCCTCTGCCTTAAGGGCTGAGGAAGGGCTTCCTGACTCCCAGGGCTACTAAGCAGACTCCGCAGCACCCAAGGCTGGCAGCGGCGAATTTTGCTGCGTTCTGCACCCTAGCTGTCACATCTCCTCCCCACCACACAGACCAATTCAGCCATCCTCCGTTGCCTGGCCAAAGAACTAAGGAGAATCTACCCAGTCCCAAGACAGAAACAGCCAGGGATGGGCAGCGGGCAAACCCCCAGCCAGGCTAGAGAGGACCCCTACCTGCCCCCTGACTCAAGGACAGGAGGCAGTGGGGGGTGGAGGGAGCCTGTCTGGCTGTAAAGGGGAGGCAACAGCCATGGTAGAAACCCCGTGGCATCTGCTCAACTGTCCTGGGAATCAGGAAGCCTCTCCCAGACCTTAAGGAGAAGACCTCAGGGCCGAGCCCTTGTTTAAGACCAGAATGAGACCGCTGCTGACCGTTGAAGAAACGACAAAGCAGGGCACAGGTTTGCTGTTCAACATGGGGCAGCCATGCAGCTGCCTTCAGGGGACAATGGGAAATCCTCCCAGTGTTGCAAGTGACCCCCGAGAAGCTGGACAGCCTCATCTCAGTGGTTCAGCCGTGAGTCAGTGGTGACTGGTCTGTGGGCCAATGGCGCCCAGCCCCCAGCCCTAGGAGAAGGGAAGGAAAGGTGACCTATGGCTGCTCTACCCACGGTTACCCTTCTTCGCACTTCTGATTTTGTACATTTGTTCTGCCTTGCTTTGTCTTTGTCCCCCTTTGGCTTCCCTGGTGACTCAGTGGTAAAGTATTTGCCTGCAGTGCGGGAGACCTGGGTTTGATCCCTGGGTTGGGAAGATCCCCTGGAGAAGGGGATGGCTACCCACTCCAGTACTCTTGCTTGGAGAATCCCGTGGACAGAGGAGCCTGGTGGACTACAGTCCACGGGGTCACACAGAGTCAGGCACGACTGAGTGACTAAGCCCTTTGTCTTTATTAAATGCACAGGTTTTATTATTAGATATTTTCCCCTTAAGTCAGCTCTTTGATCTGTCAGTTCTACTGTTTTTCCTTCTCACTTACCACAGTCTGCTATCTCTGTTGTTTGCTTCCTACACTCCTTTCTATTTGTCTTTTTCTAACTTCTTGCACAGAATGCTTAATTTATTCATTTCATTCTTCATCACTTATGAATGCACTTAAGGCTATCAATTTTCTGTGTACAGTTTAATCTGTAACCTGTAGCTGTGAAATGTTGTTTTCATTATTATTTCCAGTATTCTGCAATATTAAGAATATCTTCATATATATGAGAGTTATTTAGAAGAATTCCCCTTTTCCAGTGACTGGAGGCTTTTCTTTCTTCTTTTGTTCATTATTACTGCTTCCTATTGTGTTGTAGACCAAGTCTAGACTATTCCTACCTTTTATAAAAAGTGATTGATTTTTTTAAACTTTGTTTGTTCATTTATTTATGGCTGTGCTGGGTCTTCATTGCTTTGCAAGGGCTTTCTCTAGTGGCGAGCGGGGCTGCTCTCTGCTGCGGTGCGTGGGCTTCTCACTGTAGCGACGTCTCTTGCTGTGGAGGGCAGGCTCTGGGCCCGTGGGCTCCCGCAGTCACTGCACAGGTGAGCCCAGTGGCTGTGGCGCACAGCCTTAGTTGCTGCACAGCCTGTGGCGTCTTCCTGGACCCGACATCAGACCCGAGTCTCCGGCATCAGTAGGGGGATGCTTATCCACTGCACCACCAGGGAAGCCCCTAATCGGTGTTCTCTTTGGCACCTGACATGTGATCAGTTTTTGTTTGCGTTCCACACACACTGGACTAGGAAGAATAACTTCTGTTTATTGGGCATAGAATTGGATCTATTCGATTCTTGAGACAGTCATTCAGTGAACATTTCTTAAGCATTTGCTATGTTCCGGCACTGTTCACGTGCTCAGCTCACACCAGATAAAAGAGATGTCTGGCCAAGCTTCCTGCTCTGGGATGAGGGGATGGGTAGGAGGGAGGAGACAGTGAATGAATAAATATAATTAAAAGTAAATTATATAGAAGGACGAGAAGATGGAAAAGATGCTGATGATAAATAAGAGCTATGCAGTTGGAAAATTTAAGCACTAACATGCAGATGGCAGAAAGCAAAGAGGAACTAAAGAGCCTCTTGATGAAAGTGAAAGAGGAGAGTGAAAAAGCTGGCTGAAAACTCAACACTCAAAAAACTAAGATCATGACATCTGGTCCCATCACTCCATGGCAAATAGATGGGGAAACAATGGAAACAGTGACAGACATTATTTGAGAGGGTTCCAAAATCATTGCAGATGGTGACTGCAGCCATGAAATTAAAAGATGCTTCTCCTTGGAAGAAAAGCTATGACCAACCTAGATAGCATGTTAAAAAGTAGAGACATTACTTTTACAGACAAACGTCATATGGTCAAAGCGGTGGTTTTTCCAGGAGTCGTGTGATTTTGAGCCCAAGTAAACCACGCCTGTCATTGTCTCCATTGTCTCTCATCTATTTGCATGAAGTGATGGAACTGAAGGCCATGATCTTCATTCTTGAATGTGGAGTTTTACACCAGCTTTTCCACTCTTCTCTTTCACCTTCATCAAGAGGCTGTTCAGTTCTTCTCTTTCTCCCAAAAGGGTGGTGTCATCTGCATATCTGACGTTCCTGATATTTCTCCTGGCAATCTTGATTCCAGCTTGTGCTTAAGGTGTATCTGAATTGCCTTAAATCCAGATGCATTTAAATGAAAGGGGAAATGGGCATTTTAGAATAAATTTAAAATTAGGTAGTTTTCAGATTTTACTTTCTTCTTGGTAATTTGATCATGGGAGAGGATTTATATTCAAATGAGGAGCATCTTATGGTTGAAATTTGTTATTGGAATGTCTTTCTGATATCATCTGAGCTCACTTCAGAACCTCTCATATTCTACGCTAGACAAAGAGGCTAAACATGGAATGGGAAGCAGAATGTGAAATGGATTTTCAGCTTTGGTTTTGGGGTGATGTGTCAGAACTAGGTTCAGCTGTGAAATAATGGTGTCTTAAACAAGATGGAAGTTTTTTTTTCTCTCACAAAAAAGAAGTTCAGAAGTAAGCAGTCCTCAGTGTAAAAGTGAGTCCACGCTCATGGGGCACTGGGCCTCCCACATCTTGCTACTCCAGTATTCTGACTGCAGTGTCTCATGGTTAAATATAGTTGCTTGAGTGCCAGCCATTGTGTCCAGGTTCCACATACAGAGCCTAAGACCAAGCCTGAGGGAACTCTTATCAAGTCGAGGAGGAGACCTGCAGTGGATATGGAGGAGCAGCCAGTGAGACGAGGAAAAACCAGGACATCGCGGTTCAAACGGGGAGGAAAGAGTTTCAAGAAAGCCGATAATCTGTTTCTGTTTAGGGCTACTGTGTCCTTCTCTTGTTGCCTGATTTGCTTTCTGTTCTCAAAAAACATTCTGTTGAAAGATTCACTCTACAGAAACATGTAACATTTCTCATGACTTCATCACTTTTAACTTTAAAAAGTCTCTTTCCTTTCATTTATTTATTTTTTATGGTACCAATAGCCTTTATTGTTTGCAATGGGAAGTGGAAGAGGGGATACGGCAGGTCCGATTCCTGGGGCAGCTCCATAGACTTAGTCGTCATCCTTGAAAAGCTCTTCTCTTTAATTTAAATCATAGTGTATTCTTTCTCTTAACATCTATTGAAAATATCAGGCACGAGGGAATTAAAAATGCTGGGAAACCACAAACACAGCAAATCTTATTTCCTCAAAACTGCTCGGTCCTGGAAATTTTCTGTTTGCCCTTGCAGTTCTGGTCCCTGTCCTGCCAGCATCCTGGGAGGCTGGCCTCTACGGCTGCATCAGTACATGCCCTTGCTTCCTGTTGGATTTGGCCCCGGGGAGGCCCAGCAGGAGAATGGGAGGAGGGAGGAGAGTGAGGTCAAGGTGCCTACTCCCCGGGGGCCCTCTCTGTGGGCTGGGTGTGCATGCCCCCCCACTGAAGCCCACACCCCCTGCTCCGACCCTCACCCTCTCTGGTGGCCCAGTAACTTTGACTTTGACTTTTCAGATGCGGCCATGATAACAATTACCTCACCATAACAAATTTCCCTACACCTGCCCACGTTTGCCGAAAGTCCCTTTATTGAAGTCTCCTTGGGTTACAATCTGACAGGGCCACCGCTTTTCCACTGGGACTGTGATATACATTCCCATCAGCCAGCCTCACTCCCAGAGCCTCACCACGTGGCTCTTCCTAAGGTCACCAGCGACAACCACGTTGCTGGTCCGATGGTGAATCCCCAGGGCTCATTTTAGGGAGCCCATCACAGCGTTTCACACGCTAACCCTTAGCCTCCCCAGCCCGCTTGCTTCACCTGGCTCCTGCCACTCGCCCCTGGTTTCCCTCCCAGTGACTCCTTCTCATCTTCCTCCCAGCCTCCTCCACGGCTGCCCCAGGGTGTCTGTGGACCTCTCTCCGCCTCCATACTCCCTCCATCGGTGACGCCATCAGCTCCCTGGGCTTTTCAGTATCGTCTGTTGACTAACGCCTCCCAAGTTCATGCCTGCATTTCTATAAACGGAAATGCCTTTATTCAGCTGCCTACTCAGCACATGGATGTCTAGTAAGCATTTCAAAGTCGACACAGCCAAGAGTGAGCTCCCGACCTGCCCCCAGAGAACTGCTTCACTCCATCTTCCCATGTCAGTTCTGTTCAGTTCAGTTCAGTCGCTCTGTCGTGTCTGACTCTTTGTGACCTCATGGACTGCAGCACGCCAGCCCTCCCTGTCCATCACCAACTCCCGGAGTTCAGCCAAACCCATGTCCATTGAGTCGGTGATGCCATCCAACCATCTCATCCTCTGTCGTCCCCTTCTCCTCTCACCTTGAATCTTTCCCAGCATCAGGGTCTTTTCAAATGAGTCCGCTCTTCGCATCAGGTGGCCAAAGCATTGGAGTTTCAGCTTCAACATCAGTCCTGCCCATGAACATCTGATCTTTCTATTTCAGTAGATGGCAATTTCCACTTCCAGGGGCTCAGGCGAAAAGCCCTGCAGTCATCCTTGGCTTCTCCTATCCTTCATCCGATTGTTTTTCCTTTCAAGTTATGTTCAGAAACTGCCGCCATGGCTCCTGCCTTGTCCGAACCACCGCCGCCCCTCGCCTGCCTGACTCCCTCACCTGGATGTCTGCTTCTGGCTTTGCCTCCTACAACCTCTTCTTGGCACTTTGGTTGGAGCGATCACTTCATGCGCGAGTCACATCATCTCTCTTTGCCTCGGAATAAAAGATGAAGTCTCACTGCAGGCGACAGGGTCCCACACGGTCCCACATGCAACACTCCCTTGCTCAGTCCGGTCCGAACACCCTGCTTTCCTGACTGGTCCTCGACAGGCCAGGCACCCCTCAGCTCTGGGGCTTCGGCCTGGCTGCTCCCCCTGCCTGCTAGGCTCCTCTCCTAGATGTCTGTGCGGTCGATGCTCTCTCGTCCTTCAGTTTATCTCAAATGTCACTTTCTCAGTGAGCCCCCCTGCAAACCTAATTACAATTACAATGCCTCGCCCCATCCCACTCCTCTTAACCTGCAGTAAACTTTTTCTAACATACTATATAATTACTTTTAAAAAAGCTTCTAGATATTTTTTCAGTCAGTTCAGTCGCTCAGTCGTGTCCAACTCTTCGCGACCCCGTGGACTGAACAACAATAATGAGATACATCTTAAAATCAGTATCATTTTACAGTTCTCTGACAGGTGGGATCCTTGACCTAGTTGTGTAAAACTTTCCACTGACCACTCAGATAAGAAGAACCAGCATCAAAGCACATTAGATTAAACAGTAGACTCTTTTACCTTGCAAGCTAAACTCTAAGGGGATTGTGGCTATTATTTCTCACTGGCTCAGTCTCAGCTAGAGGCTTCCGATCTCATTTTCCCTTTTATGTTTCTAGGCCATCTCCCAATATCTCAGTCTTTCTCTCAAAGCAGTGGTTCGGCAACCGCAGTGAGCATGAGAATTACCTGCAGAGCTTGTAAAAACAAGTTCCAAGCCTGATCCCTAGGGTTTCTGGCTTAGAAGGCTTGCGGTGGGATCTGGGGATTTGCCTTTCTAGCAAGGTCCCGGATGCTGCTGATGCTGCTGGTATCTTGTTGTTGTTGTTTTTTTCTTTTCAAATGTATCTGTCTGTTTACTTAGTGGCCGTGCTGGCTCTTCGCTGCTGCACGTGGACTGTGTAGCTGCGGCGAGTCGGGGCTACTCTTCATTGCAGTAAGTGGCCTTCTCACTGCCCTGGTTTCTTGCTGGGCGGAGCATGGGCTCTGGAGTGTGGGTTCAGGAGCTGTGATGCGTGGACTTTGCTCCGAGACACGTGCAGTCTTCCCAGACCAGGCACTGGCAGGCGGGTTCTTAACCACTAGACCACCAGGGATGGCCAAGAGACCACATTTTTTTTTTAAGCTATTTATTTTAATTGAAGGATAATTGCTTTACAGCACTGTGCTTGTTTCTGCCATACATCAACATGAATCAGCCACAGATATCCACACGTTCCCTCCCTTCCACCCCACACCTCTAGGGGGTCACAGAGCACCAGTTTGAGCTCCCTGAGTCACAAGGCAAATTCCCGCTGGCTATCTATTTCACGTGTGACAGCGTATATGTTTCCATAGTCTCTCCATCCTTCCCCCCACCGTGTCCACAAGAGAGACCGCAGTTTGAGAATCCCTATTCTAAGGAAATCTCTCCCCTAAATTCACCTGCCTGACTTCCTTGATTCTGTTTTCCTTCTTCTACTGCTCCTGTTCAGACTAAAAACAAAAAACAAACCAGCACAAACCCTGAGGCATCCTTCTCAAATTATTCTGGCTCCTCTTTTAATTTCCCAAGCAAGTGGACCCGGAGACCGAGCGTCACAAGTGCAGCCCACCCTACGTGCCTTAACCTTCAAGCTGACAATAATTCAATTGCATTGTCTCTGTACCTTACTCCAGGCAGATGGCATGTTGCATTTAGAGTAAAAGTGTCCACTCCTTTTTTATTTTTCCTCTGTTATAAAACTACCACCTTTTCATGGGTGGGTCTAGAATCTGACTGTGGCCTGACTTCTGGCGTTGACAAATCCAGAGCTAACTTGAGACTTTATGTAGGACTGACCATATTAGACAAGCCTTCCAAATTCAAAGCTGATCCCTCCACAGCAGGGTTTTCAACCTCGACACTATTGGCATTTGGGACTGGATGCTTCTCTGCTGTGGGGGCTGTCCTGGGTAGTGCTGGATGCTTAGCAGTGTCCCTGACCCACACCCACTGGATTCCAGTAGCATCCTGCCAGTTGCCACCCAAATACCGCTGCAGACCCCAAATACCCCTCCAGGTGTCCCCCGGGACGCTGAGAACAGTTCTCTACAGTTTAGTGACTGGGCTTTGAGGCCATTCAAAGCAACGTAAAGGGAAAGGAATTTCGATGACCCACCTATACTGACCACTTCACCCTTTGATGCTAAAAGCTAAAGCCTTTGTGCTGTACAGCAGCACTGCTCACAACGTGCTGTGTGTGAGAGTCTCCAGGGACTCTTGTTAAAATGCAGACTCTGGTTTCTGGTCTCACATTTAGGGCCCTTACAGAAAGTAGTATGGAGGTTCCTCAAAACACTAAAAATAGAATTACCATATGATCCAGCAATCCCCAAACTGGGTATAAATCTGCAGAAAACACAAATAATTCAAAAAGATACCTACACCCCGATGTTCGTAGCAACACTGTTTATAATAGTCAAGACAAGGAAATAATCTAAGTGTCTATGAACAGAGGAATGACAAAGAAGGTGTGAGAGGCACACACACAATGGAGGCAGACACACGCAGCCGTATACCGCGCAGCCGTAAGAAAGGGTGACAGCCGGGCCGTTTGCAGCGACATGGACGGACTCGGAGGGCGTTAGGCTTCGTGAGACACATCAGAAGAAACAAATACTGCGCGATTTCACTTACATGTGGGACCTAAAAAATAGAACAAACCAGTGACTACAGCAAAAAAGAAATGGACTCACAGATACAGAACAAACTCGTGGTTACTAGTCAGCGGAGGAAAGAGGGAGAGATGGGAGTGGGAGATTAAGAGCTGCAAACTACTCTGCATAAAGAAATAAGCCACGAGCACGTACTGTGCAGCACAGGGAAGACAGCAAGTGTTTTCTTAAAACTTTAAATGGAATATAATCTATAAAAATATTGAATCGCTGTGTGTATACCTGAAACTCACATAGTATTCTAAGTCAACTATACTTCGATTTCAAAACTAATTTTTTTAAATACAGATCCTGATTCTGGAGTGGAACCTACCTGCATACTTGAAGTCCAGCCCAACTCAGTGAATCAGAATCTGCCTTTTAAGAAAATCCCCAGAGGACTCACATGCATGTTAAGTTTGAGAAGGACTACTTGTAAAAACACAGTCAAATTTAGCTGAAGCTTAAGTGCTGGTCTGCAGAGCTGGCTGAAGAAACACAGAAAATGCAAGTCCTCCCCGGAGGGTCTATAGGTCGTGCCTACAGGAAGCCTCATTCACCCACCGTGAATCATCACGAATCCTTGTTTCACTTGTGAATACAGCCTAAAGACTCCATAGCTCTCCAGCACCTGCTAAAGACCTCTGCTATCCCAAGTGCCTGTGCTAAGACTGGCTCCAAGTTCAAGGTCAAGGTAAGTTATGTGGTTCACGCTTTTGCTAATTCCCTTCTCATGTACCTGCCCGTGTCTGCTAAGAGTGTCACCTGAAGCTCCACCTGAAAGGGAACAGGCGCTTGCCTCAGATGCCATCTGTACTTTGCTTCTTAGTTCTATTCTTTATTTCTTATCTTCCTAATGAAGATCAGATATGGGTTTTGGAGGAAGGTCATTCAGCAGTATTTCTCCCTTCCCATGTAGGTGGTTTTGTAGTGAACTTTAAATTCTCTGTCTTATTAACCCAGATCCAGAGGAACACCTTATTTCACCTCTTTTTTTTTTTAACATTTTGAAACATTTTAACACAAATACTGTAGAATTTTGTCTTTAAATTTATGGTTTCTATGCCACGTACTCGATGGACATGAGTCCGGGTGAACTCTGGGAGTTGGTGATGGACAAGGAGGCCTGGCGTGCTGCGGTTCATGGGGTCGCAGAGAGTCGGGCACGACGGAGCTGCACTGAACTGGTGGCACGTATCATTTCTACTGGGTCAAAGATATTTCCGCACCTAGTTATCTCCTCTTTGGGATGACAGACCTACAGGATAGACTACAGATCTGATTTGTTCTTCATCTGGCTATGACCTTGCACATACGAGATGCTCAATAAACACTTATTTAATGGGTGATCGTGACTGTTGTGCACCCTTAGTCTGTTTTTTATGAGTTAAGTAATTATTCAGCTCCTTCAGCCTGCTTCTATGGGGTTCCCTACCCTGATCAGACCCTCTCTCACACAGAACTCTGAAACTATGTCTGCTAAGTCGCTTCGGTTGTGTCCAACTCTGTGTGACCCCAGAGATGGCAGCCCACCAGGCTCCCCCGCCCCTGGGATTCTCCAGCCAAGAGTACTGGAGTGGGGTGCTATCACCTTCTCCAAAACTATGTCTGGCACTTCTTATGTCATGTGGTCTGATTCACTGACAGACTTTTCCTTGTCTAGTTCTGGCCTTTTGTTACCATCTGAATACATTCATCTCATCTGCTTTCATCTGTTCTTAGATCACCTTTGTTCTGTCATCTCAGCAGTTAAGGCCTTGATGGACAAATTATTTCAGATCTCAATCTGAAGATGTTTTGTGTCTAACATCAAAGTGTAACAAGGTGATCCTGGGTAGGAAAAGACCTGAAGATGTTTTAACCCTTGGTGAGGAAAAATGAGAAAGGGCTGGGCCTGAGCTTGGCTGTTGGTGTTTCACACGTGGTGTCATTTAACATGGAGCGGCATACACTCGGGAGGTGTGATGATGGGGATGGTAAAGATGGATGATGACGATGAGGAAGATAAGGAGGAAGGGGGCAGGTCATTAATATGATCTTTCCCATGGCACTTAAGTCCATGAAATGTCACATTGCTTTAACTTTCCAAATCAAATCGATGTGGCTCACCTGGCCCAGGTTGGTGGGCAATTTAAGTCATGTTTTGGAGTAATCTCTTCCACCTCCCTTGGATTTGTCCATAGTCCTCAGGATTTATCCAGGCCATGACATTTGGGAAAGAACCGTGGTACACCACGGCTGTACTTCTCAGTACTCACTAGGCCCATATGAAAAGCTGAGGCTTGTCTCTCTCCAAGCCATGCTTGAGGCCACACATCTTTATTGAGGTTTCTAACCTCTGCACCTGGTGTTCAATCTCACCTCCATGTACTGCCCAGATACTCACCCTGGTGTGTCCTGAGTACAAGTAGGGCCAGATTTCTGCTACTCATGGGAACTTTCTGGGTTAGTCTAGATGCTTCTCAGTTTCAAATGAGAAACTGAAGTCAAAGCAGCATAAGTCTTAAAGAGAATTGCTAGACTCACACAATTTGAAGGTTCAGACTGGAAATCAAAGAATGTTGGATACGAGAATCTCAGCATCGCTCTCTCTCTCTCTGTCTCTCCCCACTTCCTCCACCAGCCACCATTAAGCATACTGGCTTAATTCTACACACAGCTTCTCCCATGGAGTCAAGAAACAAGGTCTTTATAGTCTAAGGACTGCCAGGTCTTTATAGCTCAAAGCCCCAGAGAAAGGAGAGACCCATAAATCAAACCTAAGGAAAGATTCTGATCGGTCCAGTTTGGGTGCCTATTCCTGGAAATATCGCTGTTTGGATATCTTGGGTCGTAAGTCCACTCTAGTGGTAGAAAACGCAGGACACCATGGCAAACAATTGTACAGGGTCACTTGGAATGGAGGGGAAATAGTTTTTCAAAGTAGAAAGTGTTTATTACCAAATGGAGACATGTTAACACAAACACTCCCCACTACACCCTGCTCAGTTCCGCTGACTCAGGGTCGTGTCCGACTCTCTGTGACCCCATGGCCTGCAGCACGCCAGGCCTCCCTGTCCATCGCCAACTCCCGGAGTTCACTCAAATTCACGTCCATTGAGTCGGTGATGCCATCCAGCCATCTCATCCTCTGTCGTCCCCTTCTCCTCCTGCCCGCAATCCCTCCCAGCATCAGGGTCTGGTGTGGGCCAGTGTATTTGTGTGTCTTGCGGATCACCGTTCCGGAGTACTTACCAGAGAAAGTCTGTGATTCCTGTCGTGCCAAGACGAAGTGGTCGAATTTCGGTCACGGGACAAGACGCCTTCTGTGTCCCAGAGTCCTCTCCCAGACTAACCGACCGAACACAGTACACGAACGGAAAACCCCACCTCGGAGTAACACTAACCGTCAAGGTGGTCCATGACACAACTTACTCTTTTCCCTTTTACTCTCCTCTCCCCTAAGACTCGTCTTCTTTCGTTTCTACGGGTGTCCTGAAGCTCGGGGACTCGGAGATCGGTGTCGAGGAGGCCCGAGAGAGTCGTCTCGGGGCGAGTGAGGAACTCCGGGGCCGAGTCGTCGGTCGGGAGAGACGTCGAGACGAATCTCCGGTCCGACCGTCTTACTTAGCAAGGGAGGAGACACTGAGAGACACGAGGTAAGGTGTGACAATGTCGGCGAGTGTGTAAGCGAATAGACAGGGGACCCTAGTCGTACTTAGAAGAGTAGTACCGTTAGTCGTCACAATCTTGGCTTTACAGACGATTGGACTCACACACCCTGGGGAAGAGAGAGAGACATCCCTGAACCCTTGGGAAGCAGACGCGGACAAAACTCGTAGAGTCCGTTGTGTCCGTACAACACGACGAGACCGTCGAAGACAGAGTGAAGACCGTCGAGGAAGGAGACCCAGAGCTCTAAACGACTCGTGTAGTCTCGGTGAAACGAAACAGAAACTCTACACGAGAAACAAGGACGCAGAATGGAAAGGTCAAAAAGAAGGATTCCAACATTAAAGAGAAACAGATTCCCGTAGCTTAACAAAACGGAAGACCGACTGTCCCTCCGTGGATCCACCAGGAATCCTACGACTGAAGGACCTATCTTGAACCCGTAGAAGGGTTGGTTAATCTTGTCGTTTTAAATATAGAAATGTAATTCTGAGATCCCGAATCCCGTCTATAGAGGTCTTAATGGGTTTAGGTCAACCTCAAGAAGACCTAAAAAGAGATTCTCATCAAAGTCGAGGTGTTAAAATAACTTAGTCAAACCTAAATCATAAAAGGGGGTTGGTGTGCTATTACCCGGGAAGAGAGATGGGTGAAGGTTAATATGTTCTAAAGACTTAAATGAGACACAACAAGACCTTTATGGGTACCTTCGTATCATCACTTACGTTGTCCGAGACACAAAGACGTCGTAGGTAAATTGAAGAACCACCGCCAGCAAATCAACGATTCAGCACAGGTTGAGAACTCTGACACATCTGACATCGGGTGGTCCGAGGAGACAGGAACCCTAAGAGGTCCGTTCTTATGACCTCACCCAACGGTAAAGGAGGAAGTCCCCTAGAAGAGTTGGGTCCTTAACTTGGACGTAGAGGACACAGGGACGTGACGTCCGTCTAAGAAATGAACGACTCGGTACCCCCTTCGAGTTAGTTAACAATGTTTTATCGATGTTTATCGAGACTATGTCTTGGGCGGACGCCACGTCCTCTGGACCCAAGTTAGGGACCCAACCCTTCCAGGGGACCTCTACCGTTACCGTTGGGTTAGACTTCAAGGACGGACCTCTTGAGGTACTTGGTTTTTCGGACCGTCCGAGTACCCTGTATTTCTCAGTCAGTGTGACTCGTAGCAACACTTTCACACTCTCCCTTTCTTCCTCCCCTCCTAGCATAGGTTCCTGTGTAACGGGACTCTGTCGGTCCCCCATTCAGAGGTGGGATCTGTTTTTCCACCCCCTGCATCTAGACTGGCTCTGGGACTTGCATCAACCGGTAGAATGTGGCAGAAGGGCTGCCATGGGTGGGTTTCAGGACAGGAGTCTCAAGAGGGAGGCCAGCTTCTGCCTTTGCACCCTGAGAATGCCAAGACTCCCACGGAAGGAAGCCAGTCAAGCCAAGTGCAGGGTGAGTTGCTGCGTCTCTCATCCCAATGCAGAAGGAGAGTCGAGGTGTCCCAGCTGATGGCTGGTACCAACTACCACACCTGGGGGTGAGGCCGTCTTAGACCTCCTCGCCCAGAGGACCCTCCAGCTGGTGACAGCCCCATGAGCAAGTCCAGGAGAAACCAGCAGAGGAACCACACAATCAATCCCCAGAAATATGAGAAAGAGGAAATCACTGTTGCTTTAAGCCACGGTGTTTTGGGATGGCTGGTCACCAGCAACAGATACCTGGGGACTGATATCTTTCACATCCGGATTTTCCTTGCTAAGAGTCCCACCAGGTCCAGGGCCACAGCACAGGTGTGGTTTAGAACTGCAAAAAAATGGAACAAACTAGGAATTCCCTGGAGATCCAGTGGTTAGGCCTCAGCACTTTCACACCTTGGGCCTGGGTCCAACCACTGGCCGGGGAACTAAGATCCTGTAAGCCTTAAGGCGTGGCCAGAAAGACAACAAAAACAGATAAATTTAGAATACATGGAAGCTCAGGAAGAGTGGTGGGTTGGTGGCAGAACCCAAAGCCTCGTTTCTCACCTCCCACCTGGGATTCTTCTCTCCAGCCTGTCATTTAGCTGCTTAAGGTCCGAAGGAGTAACATCCCTGAACGCCAGACCAGTGGTGACATCCAGTGACAGATTCCAGGAGGAAGGAAGTTTGCAGAGTTTCAGGAACTCCAGATCACAAACCAAGAAGCCCAAGTGTTAGGTTTTGGGTATCTGGGTATCTCCAGGGAAGGCGGAATAGCAGGCTCTGGCAGACCAAAGCACAAAGGGTCAGAGGCAGTGGCTAAGGTCAGCTTCAGTGCATTGCTCCCACCGACTCCCGAGACCCTGAGCCGTGGGGACATCAGCCCTGTTCCTAAGCTCACCATGGGGAGGCAGCATGGAGCAACAGTGTCAGAGCCGCCTGTCATCTGAGCCAGCCTCTGAACGGATAGCCTTGGCTGATTACTACCTTGGCAGGATACTGAGCCTAAGTTCCACCATCTGTGAAACAGGAAGACCAAGACCCATGCCACAGGGCTGTGGTGAAGGTCAAATGTAAAGCCCCTGGAATGACATAGGAGGTGCTGAACGGACGTGGCATCACCATCAGCCCTGACTACCCAGACAGGCAGGCCAAGGAGGCCCTGCCCAGGGCCCCACACTCTAGAGGGCTCCACATGTCACACACACACACATAATCCGATGCACACAAACTCATGGACATACAGGGACGCCCACAGAGACACATAGGCACACAGACACACGTGTCCATGCCTGCATGCATACTGGCAGGGGGGCACACCGACACACACACTGAATGTGTTGGGAGGCCCAGGGGTGTCTGCACCCTGACAGGCACCCAGCCCTCAGCATCCTCCTCACATCCAGCATCACTCCGGCCCCAGTGAGCATCCTCTGCCCTGTGGGTGGTGCTGTGGCCACGTCATCAGTGGACACTTCTTCCCAGGGAGGCCACGAGCTGCAGGAGCCCGGGATTGAACGACCTCATCAGACTCTCCTCTTGGAGGGGATGGAAGCACTAGTTCTTCCTTTTTCTTTTTTTAATTTTTGGCTGCACGGGGTCTTCACAGCTGCTCACGGGCGTTCTCTAGTTGCAGCAACCAGGGGCTGCTCTTCATTGCAGAGCATGGGCTCTTGGCATGCAGGCTTTGGGAGTTGCAGTTCACGGGCTTAGACAAGGGATCGAACTCACACCCCTGCGTCAGAAGCACAGAGTCTTAGCCACTGGGCTACCTGGGAAGTTCTTCCCTAACAAAGGGCCACCTCCCATGAGTTCCAAACACCCTTTGCCTATGTCTGTTCAAACCACAGATCTGGAGGTGCTCGTGAACTAGTAAAGTACCCTCCAAGGACTATTTGATGAGATCAAACAATACATGCTACTTGTACATTTAAATAAATGGAGGTGATTGTTGGATAGCATCACTGACTCAATGGACATGAGTTTGAGCAAACTCCGAGAGATAGTGAAGGACAGGGAAGCCTGGCTTACTGAAGTCCCTGGGGTCACAAAGAGTCAGACACAACTGAACACCAGCAGGGCATATCACTGTGTTGTGAGAGCAGCTTCTTATATTGGCAACTGAATGACAGTGAACATTAGAATTGGGAATGGTTTTATTCTTATTAAAATATTTGGCATGTGTGATTAAATTTTAAAGTCAACTTATTCAAATAATTTCATTTAAAATTTTGTGTATCATGTGCTGTAATTGATATTTTGCATTTTAATTTTCATAGAGAATTCAGAGTACTTTAGAGGAAAATCCTTTTTAAAAAGTTGTTTTGTTGTTCAGTTGCTAAGTCATGTCTGATTCTTTGTGACGCCATGGACTGCCGCACACAAGGCTCCTCTGTCCTTCACTATCTATCTCCCAGAGTTTACTCAAACTCACATTCATTGAGTTGGTGATGCTGTCTAACCATCTCATTCTCTGCTGCTTGCTTCTCCTCTTGCCCTCCATCTTTCCCAGAATCAGGGTCTTTTCCAATGAGTCAGCTCTTCGCATCAGGTGGCCAAAGTATTGGAGCTTCAGCTTCAGCATCAGTCCTTCCAATGAATATTAAGCACTGATTTCCTTTAGGTTGGACTGGTTGGATCTCCTTGCAGTCCAAAGGACTCTCAAGAGTCTTCTCCAACACCACAGTTCAAAAGCATCAGTTCTTTGGTGCTCAGCCTTCTTTATGGTCCAACTCTCACATTCATACATGATTACTGGAAAAACCATAGCTTCAACTATACAGACCTTTGGCAGCAATGTCTTAGCTTTTTAATATGCTGTCTAGGTTTGTCATAGCTTTTCTTCCAAGGAGCAAGTGTCTTTTTTAATTTCATAGCTGCAGTCACCTTCTGCAGTGATTTTTGGAGCCCAAGAAAACAAAATTTATCTATATTTCCATTGTTTCCCCATCTATTTGCCATGAAGTGACAGGATTAGATGCCATGATCTTAGAAGCCAGGCTTTTCACTCTCCTCTTTCACTTTCATCAAGAGGCTTTTTAGTTCCTCTTCACTTTCTGCCATAAGGGTGGTATCACCTGCATATTTGATTTTTTTGTCTTTAGATTTCCTTTTTTAGGAAACGTAGTTAGATTTCATACACTTTGAATATAATTACATCTTTAAAAAATCTTTTAGATCATTACTGTTAGAGGAACACAAATTAGAGAACATTTTGAATATAGCATAGTTGATTTTGCTGAAATGAAAGCAAGAGAAATATATTTTATGGAATAAATGAATAATAATTTGTGAAGTGTGTCTGTTTTTATAAGTCATTCAAACATCACCAGCCCATCAACAGAGCACATGAGAATAATCAAACTCAATCGATTTGAACATATTTCTGATTCTCAATTTTATAAAAACTGTGGCTTTCCATATTTTCTTCAATTTACTGTTGGGAAAATATATTTAGATGGAAACACAGAACATGCTTTATTTCCAAGTCTGTTGGCTTGATTGATAACTTTTAAATATTTACACACACGGTATGAGGACTCATCAGCCCTGAAAAATGTTAAAATTTTAGGAGTAAAGCTGACCACCACCAACCAGGACAGGGTCTTGGGAGTCAGCGAGCAGGGGCTGCTCTCCATTTTGGTGTGAGGGCCTCTCCATTAGATGGCTCTGGGCACATGGCTTCAGTATTTGCAGCGCGTGGGCTCAGTAGGTGCGGTCCTGGGAAGTTCTTCCCTAACAAAGGGCCACCTCCCATGAGTTCCAAACACCCTTTGCCTATGTCTGTTCAAACCACAGATCTGGAGGTGCTCGTGAACTAGTAAAGTACCCTCCAAGGACTATTTGATGAGATCAAACAATACATGCTACTTGTACATTTAAATAAATGGAGGTGATTGTTGGATAGCATCACTGACTCAATGGACATGAGTTTGAGCAAACTCCGAGAGATAGTGAAGGACAGGGAAGCCTGGCTTACTGAAGTCCCTGGGGTCACAAAGAGTCAGACACAACTGAACACCAGCAGGGCATATCACTGTGTTGTGAGAGCAGCTTCTTATATTGGCAACTGAATGACAGTGAACATTAGAATTGGGAATGGTTTTATTCTTATTAAAATATTTGGCATGTGTGATTAAATTTTAAAGTCAACTTATTCAAATAATTTCATTTAAAATTTTGTGTATCATGTGCTGTAATTGATATTTTGCATTTTAATTTTCATAGAGAATTCAGAGTACTTTAGAGGAAAATCCTTTTTAAAAAGTTGTTTTGTTGTTCAGTTGCTAAGTCATGTCTGATTCTTTGTGACGCCATGGACTGCCGCACACAAGGCTCCTCTGTCCTTCACTATCTATCTCCCAGAGTTTACTCAAACTCACATTCATTGAGTTGGTGATGCTGTCTAACCATCTCATTCTCTGCTGCTTGCTTCTCCTCTTGCCCTCCATCTTTCCCAGAATCAGGGTCTTTTCCAATGAGTCAGCTCTTCGCATCAGGTGGCCAAAGTATTGGAGCTTCAGCTTCAGCATCAGTCCTTCCAATGAATATTAAGCACTGATTTCCTTTAGGTTGGACTGGTTGGATCTCCTTGCAGTCCAAAGGACTCTCAAGAGTCTTCTCCAACACCACAGTTCAAAAGCATCAGTTCTTTGGTGCTCAGCCTTCTTTATGGTCCAACTCTCACATTCATACATGATTACTGGAAAAACCATAGCTTCAACTATACAGACCTTTGGCAGCAATGTCTTAGCTTTTTAATATGCTGTCTAGGTTTGTCATAGCTTTTCTTCCAAGGAGCAAGTGTCTTTTTTAATTTCATAGCTGCAGTCACCTTCTGCAGTGATTTTTGGAGCCCAAGAAAACAAAATTTATCTATATTTCCATTGTTTCCCCATCTATTTGCCATGAAGTGACAGGATTAGATGCCATGATCTTAGAAGCCAGGCTTTTCACTCTCCTCTTTCACTTTCATCAAGAGGCTTTTTAGTTCCTCTTCACTTTCTGCCATAAGGGTGGTATCACCTGCATATTTGATTTTTTTGTCTTTAGATTTCCTTTTTTAGGAAACGTAGTTAGATTTCATACACTTTGAATATAATTACATCTTTAAAAAATCTTTTAGATCATTACTGTTAGAGGAACACAAATTAGAGAACATTTTGAATATAGCATAGTTGATTTTGCTGAAATGAAAGCAAGAGAAATATATTTTATGGAATAAATGAATAATAATTTGTGAAGTGTGTCTGTTTTTATAAGTCATTCAAACATCACCAGCCCATCAACAGAGCACATGAGAATAATCAAACTCAATCGATTTGAACATATTTCTGATTCTCAATTTTATAAAAACTGTGGCTTTCCATATTTTCTTCAATTTACTGTTGGGAAAATATATTTAGATGGAAACACAGAACATGCTTTATTTCCAAGTCTGTTGGCTTGATTGATAACTTTTAAATATTTACACACACGGTATGAGGACTCATCAGCCCTGAAAAATGTTAAAATTTTAGGAGTAAAGCTGACCACCACCAACCAGGACAGGGTCTTGGGAGTCAGCGAGCAGGGGCTGCTCTCCATTTTGGTGTGAGGGCCTCTCCATTAGATGGCTCTGGGCACATGGCTTCAGTATTTGCAGCGCGTGGGCTCAGTAGGTGCGGTCCCCGGGCTTAGACGGGTCTTCCCGGACCACAGATGGAACAGGTGACCTTCGCATTGCTGGGCGGAGTCTTAACCACTGGGCCACCGGGGAAGCCCCTGCAGGTACTATTTCGTTAACTCTCCCAGCAATGCTATGAGACGGACGCTGCTGGAGTCCCTACTGTGCGGATGAGGAACAGAGTGCAGGCAGTGAGGGCGTTTGCCCGAGGACACCCAGTCAGCCAGCGGTGACACCAGGCAGCCTGACCGCGAAGCCCGCAGCGGCGTCTGAACCAGGGCCCTACAGCACCTGGAGCAAAGGGGCCCTCCCCCGGGCGGGCCTGAACGTCCCACCCCCGCGCCATGCACAGGCACTTACAGACGCCCCCGCCGGCATCGCACAGGAGCTCATGCAGCACCCCTGTGGGCGTCCCTGCTCCCCGCGCCCTTCTGGGACCAGCGCGGGCACTGAAGCCGTCTGGGACGGAGACTCTCGGCTTCCGCTCCCTCCGGTGGCCCTGCACCTGCCTGGCAGGGGGTGGCGCCCGGCGCGTTCATCACCCTTCCTCCTTGGCTCCACCCCCCACCTGCGCTGAACCAGGTGTCCCCTGAAGCGTGGGCCCGCCCTGGAGTCCGCAGTACCCCGCTCTCCTGCCTGCTTCTCTTCCTGGCTGCTGTCTCTTCCATTCATTCACCTCTCAGCAGCCAGAGTCACCTTGTCCACACACACAAGCAAGTCACTTGTTTCAAACTCTTACGGCATTCCACCGTTCCCTGGACAGAGCTCAGCAAGGCTCAGCAGAGCCACTTTACAAGGATGCTGGCGACCTTATAGACGACAGGCCCAGGCCAGGGATTCTTGTTCTTTACCCTCCATCACAAATGGGAGGACCCAACTCTGTGATGACACTTGTACAAAGCCCGTTCCCACCAGAGGGAGGTTCCTCGTTGGGATGAAAATATCACCAGGTCTTTCAGAAAGAAAGTCAAGTCGTTCAGTAGTGTCCGCCTCTTTGCAACCCCATGGATTTCAGCCTACCAGGCTTCTCCACCCACGGGATTGTCCAGGCTGAGGTCTTGTAGAGAGGGGCCTTATTCTCATGGGGGACCTCAGGCCTTCTCCTGCATCATGCAAGCTCTAGGCCGCTTCTCCATCAGACTCAAGCTGTGAGGTGAACGGGAGGTCAAGGTCTCGGGATCAGCTTCCCATTGAATCATGCCCTTCAAGACCCACGCACCACCAGCCCAACTCCCCAGGCTCCTTTCATCCCCTCCCAGGGGCCACAGCCTTCAGACCACAGGGCCTTTGCACAGACTATCCTTCCATTTAAACTCTCCCCACTTCCTTATTAACATCTTGAGATCCCTGCTAAATCATTTCTTCCACAGGGAAGACCTGCCCAGATCAGACAACCCCACTAAATGCTCTCATAAACCCAAGGAACATTTGGTTGGGCTACTTATTCCTATTTGATAGTTTCCATTCAGTATACGCTGACTAATGTCAGTCTCCCTGCTGCACTGCCAGCTCCATGGGGGCAGAGACTAGGTCTGGCTTTGCTCTCCCATGGAGCCCCAGCACCTAGAAGATCCTCAATCTAGTTTATTGACTGAAGAGCAATGAATTCTTTCGGATGAAGGGGATTGCACTTTGCTGGGAGAGGCTGTAGGATCCTTCGGGTTTCAGGGTAAGCATGGAAGTGAAGAGATTGAGCAGCTGATGAGCTCTCCGCAAAGTGCTTGCAGCACTGTATGAACTTAATAAATGGAGGTTGTTTTGCCTTTTTTTATTGCGATGAGGATGACAATGTCAAGAAGGAGGAGGATGGTGACTTCTCACTAACAGGGACAGCTTTACACCAAAAGAAAGAAGCCATTGCTGAGAGATGGGACTGTTTCCTGTTCCTCCATCATGGAAGTTAGGATGTGCAAATCGGGGCAATAACCCCACTGAAATGTGGGGAGACGTGGCCCAGCTGCATGCTGGCCTCCAGCAGGGACGAGGGCTTTGAGCTCCTAGGCCAGCAGCTGCCTCCTCTGTGAGCAGGTTAAGGAGGGACCAGTGTTTATGGATTCCTCCTATGGGCATGGCACCCTGCAAAGAGCTTTCCACATTTCATTTCCTTTTCATCTGGCCCCAAACTCTGAAAAGTAGGCCTAATTATCCCCCATTAGTGATGATGCAGCAGAGGATGGGATGGTTAGATAGTATCGCCGACTCAGTGGACATGAATCTGAGCAAACCCCGGAAGACAGTGAAAAACAGAGAAGCCTGGCGTGCTGCGGTCCATGGGGTCGCAAAGAGCTGGACTCGATTTGGCGACTGAACAACAACAAGATGATGAAACTGAGCTCAGGTGGTGAGGGAACTGGCCAAGGTCACGCAGCCTGTAAGTGGTGGAGCTTAGGTGAACACCCAAGTCCCTGTCTTGGTGATGTAGAGATCCAGAGCTTTCAACTACATTGTGCTACTAGTGAGAAAACCATAAAACCAACCACATTTCCTGAATGCCTAAACATCTCCTCCCAAACATCCCCACTTCACGCCTCAGCTGGGGACACCGCCTCCTGGAAGCCTGCCTAGATTTCCCTGCCTGACTCTGTCCCCACAGTCCTTAGGTTTCTGCCGCAGGTGCACTCTGGCAGAACTTACAGGGGCCCCAGTCCTGGTCAGGGCAGGACTCAAAATGGCTCAATAAAGGGACTGTCTCAGAAACCCGGCCCTTCCTGAGATACACCCTTTATGCTGCTGGAAGAAGGGTTGTGGGGCAAACCTCCCCAGGAATCAAAGCTAATTTTCAGTTATTTAGGAGGCAGCTCCCCTGTGAGTCACTGTTTGGGATATAATGACCCAGGCCATGAGCCCGGGGCGCCAGGAGTGCCCTCGTTAAAATCAAAAGGCAAAAGTGAGAAGGGGACGCCCCCTCCCCCCGGAGACAGTGACTCAGCACAGCTGGGTGACCCTGGCCAAGGGGATTCACCTCTCTGGCGTCTTTCCCCGCCAAGTCTCCCAGTGGGTGAGCACAGCCCAGCATGGAAAGGGTTCCAGGAGAAGTCCTGAGCAGGAAATGGGAGGAGCCGGAGGCAGGGCCGCAGCAGAATGTATGTCAGTGTTTGCCCAGCTTTATTGTCCAGGGTCAAAAACCCTTTAATCCCAAATCGCTGCCTGAGATCCCTGCCACCAGCCCTCCCCACCCCACCCCAAGGTCACACCTCCCCAGGGACTCTATCCCTGACAGGATGGGGAATAGCGAGTTGGGCCAGGGAATTCGAGTTGGGAGTCCTCATCCTGCCTCCTCCCTGGAGAGGATGCTGAAGCCAGACCCGCAGTCAGCTCCTGAAGAGGAGGCCCTACGCAGGGTGGCTCAGCTTGAGGCTACAGGACGATGTTCACTGTGGACCCTGGCTGCTCTCCCTTTCATGGACCCTCTCCTCATTTAAAAAAAAAAAAAAAAAAAACTGGAAAGCAGATGCTGTGACTACAGTGGTATGAAGCTAAATATAACCCAACCTGGATTATGGCCACTCTGACTTTAAAGAAGGGAGAAGATTGTGAGGGCCCCTTTCCCTGGTGGTTCAGACGGTAAAGAATCTGCCTGCAATGCAAGAAAGCCGGCTTCAACCCCTGGATGGGGAAGATCCCCTGGAGAAGGAAATGGCAACACATTCTATTATTTTTGCCTGGAGAATTCCGTGGACAGAGGAGCCTGGTGGGCTACAGTCCACGGGGTCACGAAGGAGTTGGACACGACTGAACAACTAACACTTTCACTTTTTTCAAAGATATCACGGGTGCCCGGCAGCCTGCCTGCTGTTGGTATTGCCTCCTGTAAGCCCTTTGAACTGTCTGGGGCCCCCGTTCTGGCTCACCAGCTACTTAGGCGTGTGTCTCAGTTTGCTCCTCTGTAAAATGGGGATGATCACCGCGACTGAGTTATGAGGCTGTTTGAAGGTTCCTGGAGATCCTGCTGGAGAAGAGCTTGGCATGGTCCTGCCGCAGAATAAACAGTGGTGCGGGGACTGCTGAGCTGGCTGTGAGTCTTCCTTCTTTCCCATGAAGGAGATGGCGTCTATCCCCACAATAGGAACAGGAAAAACCGAGATTCCTCACAAGGAAACGTTAACAAATGGTGGAAGCAGGACTCCAGGGACACAGACCAAGCAACTCCCAGGCCCTGAACATTGATGGAAGTGGCCGATCTGGTTATCCCAGCAGACCAGGAACACAGAAGGCAGGGGGATGTCGCAGGCCAAGTCCTGGTATCTTGTGTCCGGTTCTGCCTGAGTGGACTCCAGCCAGCAAATGAGCCCATGGTGAGGCTGAGGCTGGTGGGACCCCGACATTTCTGATCACAGCAGAGCCAGCTCCCCTCCTCTGTCCTGCTGACCTCCAGCCATGCTCTGAAGCCCAGCCTCCATGTGCTGACCTGACTCCGGGGACAGCAGTCTTTCTCAGAGCCAAGCCGGAGTAGGAAGCTGCTGTCTCCGCCATGCGGGCCCCAAGATGACATCAAAAGGATGGAAGCTTCCAGTCCCTGCTGGAATGTGGGTTTGCCAGCTGACTCAGACGGAGCCTGTTTCTGCAGGAGCCACGCTACACCACCGCTCAAGTGTTTTGGGGAGACAGAGTTCACAACTGGGAGGATTTTCACTACCCGTCAAGCAAGCAGTAGCAGGCCTAAGAAAGAACAATAAAGATGAATCCCTGAGCCCAGCTGGCTCAGCTCCCAGCCTTTGGACTCTAGGTTCTTGGACACACAGCCCCCAGGTACCCAAAGCCTTGTCATTTAGCCAAGCTACGGTCCCTCTCTGTGTCCAATGGGGGCTGGTTGAGGGGCAGGGTGGGGAGTCGGAGCCAAGCTGAAGTAGCCAGTGGCGTGGACACAGAACAGGCTCGCCCTTGCTGCTCCCAGGACGTCTGAGTTCAGCCTCTGAGTCTCAGGAGCAGCATCCATAAAATGAGGGTGAGAAAAAGACCCCACGAAGGAAAAGCCCCTGGCACGGCCCAGGCTCCCAGCTCCGAGCCGGGGGCAAGCACAGGGATTCTGGGGCAGAGGGCAGTGAAGGGAAGGGCAGGGAGGAGAAGGCCCAGAGGCTGGCCCCACAGCCTGGCTCTGGAAGCAGAGCCATGGGCCCCAGCCTGGCCCCTCCCCTGGGGACTTGGCCAGAGTGTCAGAGCTGGAAGTATCGTTGCATCACTGGGTGCTCAGGGGTTAATGATGGGGAGTGGACAGGACCCGGGTATTTAATCGGAGAGGTGTCTGGAGATCAGAGGTGCCCCTGCTGGCTTCCGTCTCCTGCAGACCAGCTTCTCTGCCCCCTGCTCCCCTCCCCGCCCCCCAGGATGAAGCGGCCCCCTCTTCTGACCTTCCTATGCCTCCTGGGTAAGTGACCTTCATGCCTGCACTGCTGCTCTGCCCTGGCTGGGAACATTCTGGGGGGCTCCTGAGCCAGCCACCAGGGAGGGTGTCATCGGTCACCCTGAGGCCAGCGCTGGCCCAGGAGGAACTGGCCAGTGGAGAGGGGGCCAGAGGGTACAGCTGCAGCCTGGACGGCCTGGGGAGACGGGGGAGGAAACGGCAGGGGCCCCCCAGCAGCTGCTGCCGCCTGCGCTCCGCCACCCACCTGAGTGTCCGTTTCTGCCTTTAACCTGCCGGGCGGGCGGGCCCCACTGCTGCAGCAGAGGGACCCGGAGGAACTCGGGGAGGTCTGGGTGGTCAGGAAGTTTATCCAGCAACGTCTGATGGGACTCGATGGAGACAGAATGCTCCTGGGGGGCGGGGGTGGCGGCTGACGCCAGGGGAGAGGGTAAGGAAACCGGGATGGGAGCCTAGAGGATGAGTGAGGGGGTGGTTTGGAAGGAGAGTGGGGGTGGGAGGTCAGGTGGGGACACGATGCGGGTGAGGACCAGGAGACCAAGGTGCGGCGGCATCACAGGACATCACTCCCGACCGGCGCTGCCGCTCAGCCGCTCAGTGTCTGCGACCCCGTGGACCACAGCATGCCAGGCCTCCCTGTCCAGCACCGACTCCCGGAGCTTGCTCACACTCATGTCCATCGAGTGTGTGATGCCATCCAGCCCCCTCATCCTCTGTCGTTTCTGTCGTATTACTCGTCAGCACTGTTATCATCGGGAGTGAGGTGCTCGGGGAGGTGGCGGTTCCCGAGACGATCCGAGAGATGCCTGCACTCAGACGTGGGGACTGCAGGCGGCCGCAGAGGGTGGGGCCCTGAGGGAGCTGAGGCCCTCCCCGCTCCGCCCCCGCAGTGGCCCTGGCTGGCGGGAACCTGGTCCAGTTCGGGGTGATGATCGAGAGGATGACGGGGAAGCCCGCGCTGCAGTACAACGACTACGGCTGCTACTGCGGTGTCGGCGGCTCCCACTGGCCAGTGGACAAGACCGACTGGTGAGCAGGCGGCCCCGCTGTGGTCCTGCCTGGAGGACGGAGGCGCCGGGGGAGCATCCTGGGGGGAGCGGGGGTACCTAGGAAACTGAGGTGTGACCACCACGCTTTCGAGCCCCTTTGGTCCCTGAGCCCCCCCAGTGGCCCCCGTTCAGCCCAGCTGCCCCTTCAGGCCAACCACGATCTACACAGGTGCTGTCATGCCCACGACTGCTGCTATGGGCGCCTGGAGAAGCTGGGCTGCGAACCCAAAATGGAAAGGTACCTCTTCTCCGCCACCAGGCACAGCATCTTCTGTGGTGAGTGAGCAGACCTGAGGGTCCCCCAGACCCCTGGAGAGGGAAGGGACTCAGCCAGGAGCCCCTCTCCTGATGGAGACCCTTGAGCCTGGTCACCTGGGCGGGAGAGGCGGGTCTTCCATCATCACAGCGTTAGGGAGGGGCGTGTCCCTGTGCCCAGATGCCCCCATAGCACCCGGTCTGGAGAGCCTGGGACCCATCAGCTCCTGCCCTGGGACCCCAGGAACACCCCCCGCCATTCAGAGGCACCCGCCCACCACCCCAGCAGCTTCAGCCTCTGAGAGGAGGAGCAGAGGGACAGCACTGAGCCCAGCACACGGCCCAAAGGGGCTGTGCCCAGACAGCCCTCCCCAGGGCCTGGGCGGCCGCTAGGGCAGACCCCAGCACAGGGCCTCGAGGGCGGAGCCCCAGACCCAGAGGCTGGAGCTCGGATGCGGGAACGCAGACCCGCTCCCAAAGGCAGACCCACTGCACCAGGGCGCCTACTTGCCAGGCCCCATGCCCACGTGGACCAGTTAGCCTTCTCTGCTCCCTGGCCTGGGGAAACAGCTGGACCCGAATCAGAGTGTAAAGGGCTCCACGCAGCCCAGCGCCATGGAGGGAACTCACATCGGAGAACCAAACCTCCTTCTTCCTGCCACAGAGTCAGGAGTAGCCTGGAAGGCGGAGGGCAGGCCCGGAGCAGGGGGCACACAGCACAGGGGGCTGGGAGGCCCCAAGAGGACTCAGATCTCTGGGGTCTGCCCTGGGGGCGGGGCGGGACCAGAAGCAGAGCTGCGGGAGGCAGGCGGGGCTCCCAGTTTCCTGTTCCCACCGCCATCCACTCAGCAAAGCGGCTTTGGTAGGTAGTGAGCTCCCCGTCACGGGGAGCTCATGCAAGGCTGGGAAGCCACCCATTAGGGACAGCACCAAGAGGGTGAGTGAAGGGAGGGGTCAGGTGAATGGGACACAGGTTCAAGGAGTCCCTGCCCGCCGTGTGACTCTAGGCAAGGGATAGAACTCCTCAAAAGCTCCTATTTTTCCATCTGTAAAAGGGAGACCTAACCTCGCACTTGCCAGCTTAGCCCAGCTCCTGGGAGCTGACGTAGCTGTTAAGCCCCTGCCAAATCTGAGTTCTGCTGAAACAGCAGGTGAGAGCAGAACCTGGATGGGAAATGTGGCTGACCTTTGCGAGGGACCCTGAGGAAGCCAGACATGTCTGAGCTGGGAGACGTCTTCGTGGGGACAAAAAGGAGCCAGAGCCCGAGAGCAGACAGAGGTAGTGGAGGCAAGAGGAGGCTTTGGGGCCCCTGGAGCCCACAGAGCTGATGTCCGCCCCACTCCCCAGGCTGGGTGTGGGCGCATGTGGAGGGGGAGCCCTGAGATAAGTGCTGGAGAAACGGATTCCATCCCCGCGGAGGGAGGCAAGCGCAGGCCCCAGCTCCAGGCCCTCTGGGCATGCCCAGGTCACCCGGGATCGAGCTGCTGCTGTTCCACAGTTTTCCTCCCTGGTTCACGGCTGCTGGCACCATCCGCAGCCCATTACGTGAGAGAAGGGTCGCCCAGAAACACAGCCCTCCCGGGGCTGGGGCAGGTGGTCTCTCCGTGCGGAAGGGGCTTAGGGCAGCGGAGTAGGTTTGGGAGAGGAAGGAACAGTGAGGACAATTCTCCAGACTTCTAGCGTCCCTGGTCCCAGCAGGGCCTCAGCACCCTGCCCAACCCCTCAGCCCTGGAGCATCCCCCCGGGGAGCATGGGCTTCCAGGCGGAGAACGTGGACCCCAGCGCGCTCCCCTGCACGTGACTGGGAGTGGCGGGCCCAAGGTTCCAGGGCCCTGACTGCCCACGTCCCATCCAGCCGGCAGAACCAGCTGCCAGCGACGGACCTGCGAGTGTGACAAGAAGGCCGCGCTCTGCTTTCGCCGCAACCTGGGCACGTACAACCGCAAATATGCCCATTACCCCAACAAGTTGTGCACTGGGCCCACCCCCCCCTGCTAAGGGTGTGGTCTGCCTCCCACTGAGGCCTGCCAGGGCCCCAAGGCCTCGGGAGGGTTGGCACCAAAGGCACTCCCCACCGGAAAACTCCTTTCCCGTAAGCCCATCCTTCCCTGAGAGGCCCCAGACTCAGCCCTGGACCATCCCTGGCCTCCCTGGCCACAGCACCCTCAAAAAGAGCCACACCGGAGCCACACTGGGAGCAGGGGGTCCCCTGGAACACCCAGAAGATTCTATAACCCATCCCCTGGGATCTCAGTCCCCTCTTCTGAATATGTGGATAATGTTTGCCCAGGATTCTAACACAGGCCCTCAGATTCGGTCCTAGGGTTTCGCCAGTCTCCGGTCTCATTCACGCCTGTTTCTTGAGCGCCCAGCAATGTGCTAAGCACGGGGACACAGCATGGATCTGGCTTGGGTGGGCCTTGCAGGCAGTTCCAACACTCTGTCCTTTGAGTTTTCCATTACAGTGAGTTTCTGTGAGTCTCTTTTTTTTCTAATGTTTTACTGTCTTATCCAAGATAATAATGGCAGTCTCTAGCAGGGATATTTCTGGCCATATGGCGTAATGTGAAAAGCACACAAAATACCAACCTAAAAATATTGTCCCCACCATGTCATCAGGCTTCAAATCCCTCCCATTAGAATTCTGGCTTAGAGTGAAAAGAGGCTCTCAAATTATCTTATTCAAAGCCCTGCCTTGGCAGAGGGGCACCCTGGAGGTCAGATAGGGAAGGTTCTACCTGGAGGGGTGTCCTCACTCCCAAGCCAGTGGACCTTCTTATTCATGAGTCAGTATCAGTCACTGCCCCTCTGCCCCTCTGCTTGTCATCATGGACGACCCAGAGTGCCCAGGAAAGGTCAGCTGTGAGGATACTCATGCCAGGCCCGGCTCCTGATACAGGGAAGGGAAGAGGAAATATTTCTACATCCAGCATCCTGAGGCTGACTTTGGAGCCAATTTAATGCACCAGAGGATTCCCATCAAATTGGAATGCAGCCTACCTGGGAAGAAATAAACTTCAGCAGATTCTACTCCTAAATATAGACATGATACTCCACTGTCTGTAATATGCTGATAACATCTTCCAGGGTTGGGATAAGCCTGTTCAGTGAGATAAAGCACGTAAAAAATGCACTGCACACGCAAAGCTCACGGTGGACAGGGAATAAATATTCACTCCCTCGCTCCATTTCTTGGCGTGTGAACAACATACAGGGCTTTGAGGGCAGGAAGGAGCCAGATGCCATCGAAAGGATGATCATCATCAATTTTAAAAGGTGAAGAAGTTCCGAGCTGGCCAAACAAACAAGACAGGGACAGACGTGTGTGCTTTGTTGCTGTGACTGACTCAAATCCTGTGTGAAAAATCACCAGGAAATGAGGTCTTAAAGTGCAGCGCGGGTGGGTGGGGAAGAGAGGACCGCGTTTGTTGGGAAGCGTGGTCCTGAGGCGCCCTCTGGTGTCCATTTTGTTCAGGCTGCCGGGAGGAAAAAAATTTGGTTTAAAACTGGATTTCCCTTTGTCAGGGAGGGCAAAGTGTGTTTCAGGGCTAGTGAAATCAGTCCTCTCATATTTTCAATAATAAACAAGCTGAGAAATAATAAGTCCCTAAAGACATCTCAGAATGACGGTGCCACTGCACACGTGAGAAGCACAGGAAGAAGGATCTGACTCGGGAGACATGAAGGCAAGGCGGTGTTCTCGGCGTGATGTATCGCTGGGAGGAGGCCCTGGTGATGTCATAGTTGTTTAACCAACTGACAGGGTGAAAAGTAGAACTTGAGAACAAGCCTCAGTGCAGCCCGTTTTCCCAGGAATCAGTAAATATTTGGTGAACGAGTCAGTGATCCCATCTAAATCCTGTTTGCCTGTATAGCCCATACACTTGATTCCCAGCGGTAGACTTGGTAGAAAGGACTGAAAGGAGGAAAGCAGAACCCTGAGCTTGATGTTGTCGGAGGTTCCAGGTAGAGCCCTCTGCTTTGCCAGGTAGCAGCAGCATGTCATTCAAGACCTCATTGCTCAGGAAGCTCATTAGAAAGGCCGAATCGTGGACCTGATCCCAGACCTGCTGGTTAATAAGCCCCAGGGCTCATCAGCCCAGTTCAGTTCAGTTCAGTCGCTCAGTAGTGTCCGACTGTTTGCAACCCCATGAATCGCAGCACACCAGGCCTGCCTGTCCATCACCAACTCCTGGAATTCACTCAAACTCATGTCCATCAAGTCGGTGATGCCATCCAGCCATCTCATCCTCAGTCGTCCCCTTCTCCTCCTGCCCCCAATCCCTCCCAGCATCAGAGTCTTTTCCAATCAGTCAACTCTTTGCATGAGGTGGCCAAAGTATTGAAGTTTCAGCTTTAGCATCATTCCTTCCAAAGAACATCCAGGACTGATATCCTTTAGAATGGACTGATTGGATCTCCTTGCAGTCCAAGACTCTCAAGAGTCTTCTCCAACACCACAGTTCAAAATCATCAATTCTTCAGTGCTCAGCTTTCTTCACAGTCCAGCTCTCACATCCATACATGACCACTGGAAAAACCATAGCCTTGACTAGACGGACCTTAGTCAGCAAAGTAATGTCTCTGCTTTTCAATATGCTATCTAGGTTACTTCCTTCCAAGGAGTAAGCGTCTTTTGATTTCATGGCTGCAGTCACCATCTGCAGTGATTTGGAGCCCAGAAAAATAAAGTCTGACACTGTTTCCACTGTTTCCCCATCTATTTCCCATGAAGTGATGGGACCAGATGCCATGATCTTAGTTTTCTGAATGTTGAGCTTTAAGCCAACTTTTTCACGCTTCTCTTTCAGTTTCATCAAGGGGCTTTTTAGTTCCTCTTCACTTTCTGCCATACGAGAGCCCCTAGCATAAGCTATGAACCAAGTGTTCAATCAAATAACTGGCTGAGTAAGTGGTTAGAAATCAAATCACATTGGAATTCCCGAGTTAAGAGTCCAGCTATGACTTCATGGACATGTCTGCTCCCTTAGGGTTCTTTGTAGCCTCTGGAGAACTGAATACTGTATTAAATTTCATTCTTTCCCTCAATACATTTTCATACACTATGCTCCTGGCCCTGCGCTGAATGCAGGAGGCAGAGACAATCTGGCATGGCCAACCTCCAGACAGACACCACCAGTCACTCTTCACTAGCGAGCCAAAATCGGGCTCTCAGGACCAAACGTTCCTCAGCCCTGCATTTCCCACCCAGCCCACCAACCCCAGCTTCATTTCCCAGTTTCACTTCTATAACATCACTCTTCCGCCCTGAACCATCGTCCACCAACCCCTGGCATTCAGCCTTGGTTTCGTGAGCTTCTCTGTGCTCCTCATCACGCCAGGGCAGGCCCACCTCCCTCTGCAGCTCCACAATAGCACCCTTCAACTCAGAAGGCTCCCTCTCCAGACTCATCATCGCCACGCTCACATCCACATGCTCGGAGGCACATCTCAAATGCTGCCTCTCCCATGCTTCTCCACTTGGAGGAGGTTCTTACCTTTCCTAGGGATACTCACCCGTTATTTGGGCTCTCCCTTTGGGTCCCTACATGGTGCGGGCAGACCGCCCTGAATTCAAATCTGTGACCTTGGACCCATCATTTATTCCCTCCTGTGTAAGATGGGGACGGGACCATCAGCATCACCAGGTGGTCTTAAGGTTTAAACGAGACAACTTATCCGAAGGGCCTGGAGCCTCAGAGAGCTCCATCTGTGCTAGGTCACTTTGCATTTTTGTATCCCCTATTGAATCCATCACACGACGGATGCTAAGTAAGTATCTGTTCAACTGAATCCAGATACATGATCATGGTGGGAGGAGGCGATGGCACCCCACTCCAGCACTCTTGCCTGGAAAATCCCATGGACGGAGGAGCCTGGTGGGCTGCGGTCCACGGGGTCGCGAAGAGTCAGACACGACTGAGCGACTTCACTTTCACTTTTCACTTTCATGCATTGGAGAAGGAAATGGCAACCTACTCCAGTGTTCTTGCCTGGAGAATCCCAGGGACGGGGGAGCCTGGTGGGCTGCCGTCTATGGGGTCGCACAGAGTCGGACACGACTGAAGTGACTTAGCAGCAGCATGATCATGGTGATTCTACAGAAGTGGCGTCATACACATGATATATACTGTACTAATTTATTTGAACGGCCCCTTGGCTCACTACTCTGAGTGTTTATTTATCTTCAGTAGACATGTGTTTGGAAATCACTAACCTTTTGTGCCCTGAACGTTATGTCCTACAGAGGCAGGGAGGCAAAATTGGCTCGAGAGATGGTGTACAGCGTTTTCCTGGAGGGCCACTACCTACGATGTGTGCCAAGGTCAAAAACGCACAGAGGCGGACTTGGAACACTGATGACCCGGTCAGGAGGGATCGGGAATGCCTGATGTGTGGCATTCATTCAGCAAGTCCAGCAAGTTTTCTGGTAGCAAAAGACATGTGACAAGCGTTTGAAGAAAGAAGTCCCCAGTCTGCCTCCAAATGAATTATCCATCCTTAGTAAACTGTCCCAAACTCACGGGACATCCCACTCTCCCACTCGAGGGGTTTGATGATGCTGGCCCTTCGATCCCACAAACCTCACTCCCCATTTACACCTCCTATTTCCCTTTTCATGCCTCATCTAAACGACACTTCCTCCAATCCCTTCTGAACTCGCGGCCTTTTCCTATCAGTACCTCCTGTTATGGACTGTCTTCTCTTGGGTTATAGTTGTGTCCACTTTCACTGCTGGCCTGAAAGGTTTTTGAGGACAAGGTCCATGTCTGATTCAATGCCCAGAAATAAAGATTCCAACACAGCACAGGTTCAGTAAACAATGAATTCCTGGATGTTTGGATTGGTGAATAAATTGAACAAAAACTGAATATCTTGATATATCTAAGTCCCTCTACATAGGGAATTTCAGACAAGTTTCTCCAAGACAGAGAAGTTTTTCTGCTGCCAAACCTGAATCCATGAATCAGCAGGATTGGTCGAGATCTTGTTTATGTACAAAGTTCTAAATCACTGCATCACTGCGGTCTGAGTGCTCGCTCTGTCCAGCAGTCTAGCTAAACCCATATTGGAGCAGAGCATTTATGACAAATTTTGGTTGTATCTCAAGGTTGACATGCACTTTCTGCCCATCTAGGGAACAGGTAACTTTAATGCTGGGTTTTTCAACCCTGCTTTCTTCTAGACAACCATGACCGGTTACCCAGAGGGGATAGAGGAACAGCCACTTTCCCCTTATGGCATCTCAGCCTTTGGCACCATAAACTATCACTCACATGCAGTAAGCAATAGCCTGGAGGAAAACACAAACAACAAACTGTATCCCTTTAATTGTCCCCTTTGAGGCCTGAGGACACTTCCACCCTTGCAGACTCACCTGACCTCACAGGTCACCAAGACCCAGGCAGGAAGCCCCAGAACCTCCACGCAGCCCAGCAGGCGGCCCCCGGCCCCAAGTGAACCACTGAGGACGACACCAAGGAGGCCATGGATGTTGTCCACCCGGGGTAGGGGGCAGAACCCTACACTGGGGCAGCACTCCGGTCCTAGCAGACCTGTCAGAGATTCTCAGTCGGGTGAGCAGGGTCCAGCGTGTGGGCCTCGTGGGCTCAGGAACTGGATAGCATCTGGGCACCCCAAGGTCCCTAGGTCATGCAACAAGGCAAACATCACATGGGGAGGACAGTGACCGAGAGGGAAGGGACAGCCTTGCCAGCTGCTGGAGTCCTCACCCACCCAGGGTGGCAGCAGAGCGCTCTTGGTGTCAAGGTACTGTGGGGCTCACCCACAGGCTGCTAGATGAGCACACAGGACAAGATCAGGCGGGAACTCAGACGCCAAAACCACGAGGCCGTGGTGCGGCTGGCCGGACGGCCGCAGCCTTGGCCTTGGGACCGCCCCGACGGTCTTGCCCAGGGCCCGTCCCTCTGGTGCTCTGTGGCCACCTGCCCCTCCCTGCCCCACGCACCTCTTCCAGGTGGCCTGTGCAGTCACTGCTGCCCACGTGTGTCTGCGGGAAGGCGATCCCTCCTGGAATGGGGTCAAACCAAGCCCCAGAGCTCCAGAGAAACCCTCGGGGCCGCCAAAAGACAGCTGCTCTGTATTTAGACAACTGCTAACTATGAGAGATGTTCTTAGACACCAGGCAGAAAGTGGAGGAGGGCCCCCTGTGTGCGTGGCCACACTCACCTGGACGGAAGCTGCAATCAGGGGCTGGAGCTCAGTGAGACCCCGAACGACTGTCCTCAGGCAGAATAGGCCCACTTTCCTGCAGTCTCTGAGAAGGACCAGCAGGCTCTCCATCTCATGCCATCAAACGGGGTCAGACAGTGACAAAGACGACTTGAAACTCTGTCTTTAAACTAGAATTTATTGGTATACAAAACTCCATTTCATAGATAAAGTGGCACATCTTTGCAGCTTCTATTGCACCAAGTATTGAAGATTAAAAACACAAAAAAAGAAAACATTTGGTTTTGGAAACACTGCAAACAGCCAAGTACAGTACTTTGGTAAATAAAAAACAAAACGGTTTAGAGTAACACAACGTGAGGAAACAAGGAAGAAATGAACTACAGACATCAGACAATGGTCACATTTCTCCCTGTCGAGCTCCACGGATAAGGCAAGACTTGCTAAGTCTCTGGGTCATGACCCCACGAGGTCTTGGGTATCTCCGGACTGCAGCGAGAGCAAGCATAGTGCAATTAGGAGAAAGAGAGAAGGTGGCTGAGCCACGGGGG
>SJYG01000042.1:3597537-3681083 GCA_006410535.1 Litocranius walleri | reverse complement strand
GAGGTCTGCGTCAGGCTCCCGGCTTCTCCCTCCTCCTCACAGAGCTTGCTGCTGGTGGGTGCTGGAAGGGTCGCTCCGGGGAGGCCAAGGGCCGTTTCCCCCCAGAAGATGAACCATGGGAGGAGCCCACAGCCGCACTCCTCAGCTGCAGCCGAGGGATCGGCACGCAGGCCAAGGTCTGGGGCCACATTCAAACCCTCATCAGACGGCTGGCAACGGTGCCCCGGTGGATGCTGAGCTGGGAGGGGAGGGCGAGCCGCCGAGCTTTCGCCCAGCCGTCGTGACCGCCCAGCGCTGCGTGCGGCACAGTGAGCACCAGCGGTTCTGGACCAGGGGACGCCCTGCTTACAGCAAGGTCACCACACACACGTTCATGCTTTCACAGAAATTACTCTTCANTTTCGCCCAGCCGTCGTGACCGCCCAGCGCTGCGTGCGGCACAGTGAGCACCAGCGGTTCTGGACCAGGGGACGCCCTGCTTACAGCAAGGTCACCACACACACGTTCATGCTTTCACAGAAATTACTCTTCACTGGTATCAGCTCCTTCTCGAGTAACTTTGCAAGGATGCTAAATATTTTAATTGGTTACAAAGGAGTCTGAACTATGAGAACAGGACTCTAGAAGGTAATCCCTTGAGGAAATGGTAACAGCTTGAGGTTTTCACAGGGCGTGTTACCCTGGACACACGGGGACAGGCAGTGGACAAGGCCCAAATCCTGCCCAGGGCCGGGCTCTGGGCACCTTCTGAGTTCAGTACTGGGCACGCACTTCGTGACTGGTGCTCAGTGTCTCTGCTGCAAACCAGCTGTCCGTCCCCTCTCGTAGGTGACGGCAGAAGATTGGCTATCATTTAAAATCGAGATCTTCAACTTAATGAAACATACAATTTGCTTTAGAGTCAGAAAGACACACCTTGTACAAAGTGCTATTATCAAATCACCTCAGAACCACCGTCAGAAGGCCCCAGAGTTTGAGTAACGCTTGTTCTGAAAGCTGAGATGAGCAAAACAGTGAACGATGAAAACGTCAAAACAAACAAAAATAAACAAAAAGTTGCATCAGACTCTGAGTCTAAAGGTTTGCCACACATAGACAGGGCCTTGAGGTAAAAAGGTGAAGAGCTACGCGTCTACGGAGCCAGAGGCCCACAGCCACGGCACCAACACCAAGAAGCCCCACCGTCCTGCCGCCCACACCGGCCCTTCTGGCCAGGCTGGGTGAGTCAGCCCTGACGAGGAAGCTGAGTTTCCATCAACCGACTGCACGTTCTGGGCTGAACGTCTCACAGAGGTAAACTGACAGCGATCCATGTGGACCCGGTAAAACCCAGGCAGTCTGAGTTTCTCAGAAAGAGAGAAATTGCACACTGACGACAGGGACTCCTACGAGGCAAGCACGGCCCCACGCCAAGTCTGCCTGATCCCCACCTACGGAACACAGGCGGCTCCCCCAGTTGGCGTCTCCTGTCGGCAGAGCTCCCTGGGCAAGGTGGCGGGCATCAGAAACCACCCCCCCAAAGCCCGGCCCCAGCTGCCCCACAGCAGGGCTCCCACTCCACCAGCCCTTGGAATCACACAGGGTGTGGAAGTGTGTTCAGAGCTTACGGGGGGAACCACAGACAAGCCCGACCCTTGAGACTCCTTTCTGCCACAATTCTTCAGCCAGACTTCACTCCTAAAAGCATATGCTATTACTGAAAAAATCAAATATACATACACAACTTCTAACACCTCCTGGTGGCAACTGTGTTAATTTAGAAGCTGTGGTTTTATGCTCTTCTAATACATCTACTTCTCAAGTACAAGCTGTTGCCACTAAAATTTTATTTATTTTGACCTTTAAAAAAAAATTCATACAACTTTTACGTACAGCTTCTAAGACAAGTAAGCAGCTGTGGACCACCACCCCACCCCCTTTCTCCTGACCAAAGCTACCGAGAGAACCCCACAGAACAAACATCTAACAGCCGCAGAGGCTAAGAACTCTTCACTCCTTACTGTGCAGTGCCCTGAGTAACTGCACCAGGTAACCACCACCAACCAGGAGGCCCAGGACCAGTCAGCACGCCAGGCCCCCACGTGGCTGCCAACAGCGTGGTTCTCCAGAGCCTCTCGCGGAGCCAGCTACCACATGGATTCCATCTACCTCATACTCTGGTGGGACGGAGGCAGTGAAGTTTAAATTTAAACCCTTAGCTAGAAGATATCACTAAAGCTGGATACATGTACCCCATCCCTAATAATTAACATACTGAACACAGACCAATTATAACTGAAAAACTGTGAAATAGTAATAAAAGAAAATTCCTGAAGCCAGTAGATTAGTTTTTAAAACCAGTTACTTTACCCAAGAAAAGGTGAAGCCCATTCTCAGAATTATGTAATTCATAAATAAATGCGCCCAATATTCTATAGTAACTCTTTAGCAACTTCTAAAACCCAACAGAGCCCAAGGCCATGTTCTTTGGCCATGTTCTTTAACCATGTGAACTAAAGCAATCCTACCACTCCTGACCATGGGTCTCCCTCAGCTATTTCAGACTCCTAACTGCTTAATCGTGTGAGAGGATCTGATCTCCTGAATCCTCACAGTACAAACATTCAAGAAACAGTGCTCACTCAGATGCTCGGCCACAGCAGGAAGCCAGGAGAACAGAGCTGGAAGCACTCGCCCGCGCTCCCCTGGAGACGGCGAGGCAACAGAGACAGCTCACCCCCTTGTACTGAGCACCAGAAGCTCTAACTCAGGAATCTGGCATGCAAAGAAAAAATGCTATGCCGTTTCTAAACCTGCTGCGTTGATGTACTATACCAGCATGTCCTGGGGGCACCTCCAAGAGACCACTGAGGCTCCAGCCACGAAGAATTACCAAAGTCCAACAAACAGAAAATTAAAACACATAATCAAAACCAAAGAAAGCAAAGCACCTGCTGATAAAGACAACCCACTGAATCCACGTGCAGCCCACACAATGCTATGTCTACACATGTCAAAACCTTCCTATCGATTTGTTTTTGCCTTGGAACTCTTGTAATTTTGAAATCTGAGATGGAGTGAAATCTGAGATGGAGGAGAAAACCAGTAGTCCACCTTTCAGTTCAGCATATATTACTTCTTCAAATATTAGGTCCTCAAAAGGCAAAACTGGTCCAAGACTGGCCACTTCAAGGGTTAATTTTAAAGTTCACATCCATCTAACTCCGTCTGAGGAATGACGCCTCCCACTGCCCAAACCTGACTATTTCAGCACTGTGCAGCCACTGCAGGCCTCAGCCACAGTGCTTTCCAGGCCCAGCTGGTCTAACCTAAGTCCCTGACCACTTCTAGAGGGTGCTGGAGAGTTTTTCCAAGAGCAAAATCCCAAGCAGGGCTTACCTAGGAAGAAAGTGCAGCATTTTATGGGATTTTATTTTCACAATACTAACAAATTAAGCAACAGCTCAAGTTACTTTTCCTCTGAAGGAATCTCTCTAAATCTAGAACAGCAAGAAAGAAAAGACAATCACTCACTTAAAATGTGAACATGAAAAGCCTCAGCAAGTCTTCCACTCTCATACAAAAGAACTCTTCAGACTCCTTCTGTGCAAAACCTCAGACTCTCGTAATCTTTCCCTTCACAACTACGGATTCTGGACTGCATGCTTTCAGAATCCCAGACCAGAATCATAAGCAGTCATGCAACACTTCTTGCCATCAAGAAACAAGTATCAAACACTCAGCAACACTACCAATTTTCCAGCAAGGCCCAGGCCTAATTAACAGTCAGGCCTATTTATCATATGGCTTGAGTACAAATGAACCAGCAATACCTGCAATCCCATCTGAGCATCATGATCAGGAAGAGAAATGTGGTTGTTTAACTACCACCCTGACTACAGGCCACAACCTCCCTATCACATTACTTTGGAAAAACATCTCCTGAATTATTCTCTGATTAACCTGGAGTAGAAGAAAGTTAATTCTAAACATGTACCTGAGTTGGAGATCATTTATAAACTATCCTGCATATTTATGTCTGTTTGAAAATGGAACAGAAACAAAGGAAACTTGTCCTCTGAAAGTCTAGCAATTAATCTAAACTATTCCATCCACAATTACAGCAAAACTCACCCCAAGTGTTAGGAAAGAGCCCAGGGTCACCAAACTAAATTTTCAGGGCAAAAAACCCACACTTAAACGTTTTTTGTTTTTTTTGTTTTTTTAACCTAACTATCCACCCCTAAAGCTCGATACTCTAAACACAGAACATGAATGGCTTCGCTGCACTTTCATTAAATAAAACACATCACTGGACAAAACTCTGAACAAAAAAGAGGCAGCCTGAAGGAAACTAACTCAGTGAGTGACTCTGTAGGTTGGGTTTTGTTCTATAAAGGACGGCCGCACTGGGAAACCGGGCATACCGCCCTCCGCTTCCCCTTCGCTGCTCACAGCTCCCAGGAGGCCAGCCTCAGATGCTGAGAGCCGCGAAGGTCCTCACCAAGGTGACCTGGGAGCCCGCGTCCGCCTCGCCTCTGCCGCTGCCCCCGGGGCCCCTGCTCTCCAGGGCTCTGTGGCGGTGCCTCTCCTCCTGTCGTTTCTTCTTCTCTAGTCGCTGCTGCTCTCGCCTCTGTCTGTTTGTGACCTGAGAAAGGAGACTGCCACGTGAGTCAGTACCAATGCACATCCCCGTGCTAGGCTAGCAGATCAAGTCAATTCCGTTCTCCTCAGAAAGTGATTCAAAATAACCTAAAGAAACATTAACCCTAGGCCAGCTGGAGATAATGTTCAAAAATGCCACAGGATGCCTTTCTGTGTGTAATGCCCCAGGGAATCCTAACAGAATGCTTACAAGCTTACTGTATCTCAGCCTCTGCCTGTGACTTTTTACATTACATTACATTTTGAGCTCAGAACTTTCTGGTAAAAATCTTAACAAGAGGCCCCAAATTCAGTAAAAGTCATGGTGTCATATATTGGTTGTGAGTGTTGGGCTGGGAAGGGAGAAGCACAACCTTTCTTGGAAGCATCTGACAACTTACCAGAAGATCTTAAAAAGATTCACATATCCATGCCCTTTAACCTGTTAATTCTTCTTCTGGGACTCTAGCCAAGCAAATAATGCAAAATACAAAGATTTATACACAAGGTGTTCACTAAAGTGACGGCATTTAAAACAAACGGGATGCAATCACACGGTCAGGCAAGAACGCCACCCGCATGACGTTAGGAAGGAGAAGGAGCCGATCTGTGTGTGCAGAGCAGGAACTGAGCATACTTCCTTCCCTGCATCACTGCAAAGTCCAAACAGGACGAGCGGGGTCTTCATTCCACTTCATCATATACCCCCATGCACTCCCCATATTTCCCACAATAACCACTTTATAAAAGCAAAATAAAATCACATACGAACACGAGCTCCAAGTTCCCGCCACTGCTGCCAAATTACAGAGCCCCGACTGCACTTGCTCACTCACTCACTCCCCATGTACCCTGGCAACCCCATCATGCCTACCTTTGGGAGCTGGGTTTTATTTGCTTTGTTTTCCTCAGTAGGGCTGGCCTGTGCCTTACTGTTCTCAGTCCTGCCTTCATTTACACCCTGATTTCCGAAGATTCTGGTGCCACTGCCACCCTCTTCCCATAAAGGAGCACACTGCGTCAGCACTCCACCACTGGACTCAGGGTTCTCCTCTGCATCTTTCAAAGATAGACAGTTTGTTAAACTGAAAACCTAAGATAATTAAACACCGTGACAAGTGTTAAAAGACTCAAAGTACCTGGCTCCCTATATCACTGTCATTCAGAGAGCAAGTCTCCTTGAGGCAAAACTCCAGTATCAAGTCAATACAGTGGGGAACATAAGGAAAAAATTACTGGTAAAATTTGGAAGATAAATTTTAAAATAACCAGTTGACCAGTCCTCTCATCAGCTTCCTACCAGCTGAGTGCTTTGATTCATCAGTTTAAGCCACTTTTTAACATTAATTTTTAGGGGGAAATCTTTCATTTGTACCCCTAAAACAGAAAGGAAGTAAGCTCTAAAACTGTGCTCTCCAATACAGTGGCCACTAGCCACACGCAGCTGTTTAAATTAAAAATAAAGTTGAATAAAATTTTAAATTTAGTTCCTCAGTCTCACTTAGCCACCTGTCAAGTATATACCATACAGGATAGCACAGACTATATAGCGCAGCTTTAAAATCACATGGATTAGCTTTCTAAGAAGGTACGACATACATATAAGGAGAATAATAAAATACCCAATCAGAAAACTATTAATATAATGCCAGGAACAGTATCTGGCATAAAATGTCTGGCAATGAGTACTGAAATCATTCAAAATAAATAACTTACAAAAACAGATATTAACATTTTTTTTTTCCTTCCTCTGAATCACAGAATTAAACTCAGTTTAATGTCATGTATGGATGTGAGAGTTGGACTGTGAAGAAAGCTGAGCGCCAAAGAATTGATGCTTTTGAACTGCGGTGTTGGAGAAGACTCTTGAGAGTCCCTTGGACTGCAAGGAGATCCAATCAGTCCATCCTAAAGGAGATCAGCCTTGGGTGTTCTTTGGAAGGAATGACGCTAAAGCTGAAACTCCAGTACTTTGGCCACCTCATGCAAAGAGCTGAGTCATTGGAAAAGACTGATGCTGGGAGGGACTGGGGGCAGGAGGAGAGGGGAATGACAGAGGATGAGATACTGGATGGCATCACCGACTCGATGGACAACGTAAATTTGAGTGAACTCTGGGAGTTGGTGATGGACAGGGAGGCCTGGCGCACTGCGATTCATGAGGTCACAGAGTTGGACACGACTGGGCGACTGAACTGAACTGAACTAAGCAAAGAAAAATACTGAATTATCACCAGTTGACTGATGCTAGTAATGTAAATATTTCCATTAGAAAAGTAATTTTTCTCTCCATTTCAGTTATCATTTTGGTATTATAATGGAATCTTCTTTCTAAAAGGATAAGTCTTCCCTGACACTGTCCACTCCTCCAAAACTGGCTAGGTGGCCTTCCCATGCACCCCCTAGCACCCTGTACCCCAACTTCATCACACATGATTATGCCAATTTACTCACCTGCCTCCTCCATGCCCCTCCACCCCCAGACTACAGGCTCCCTGGTGCAGAGCTAGCACCCAGTGAAAACCACCATCAAACACAAGGTGCTCAGTAAACAACTGCTAAATGAATAAATGACTATACAGTTAACTACCTGCCAGTTGATTAAAGATGAAAATTCGATAACATCTACTAATGCACATGCATGGGATCTAGAAAAATGGCACTGATGACCTAGTTACAGAGCAGGAATCGAGACACAGACACAGAGAATCGACTTGTGGAAAGAGGGGCGGCAAACTGAGAGAGTGACACTGACTATACACACTAGCTGTGTAAAGAGACAGCTAGCGGGAAGCTGCTGCGCAGCACAGCACAGCGAGCTCGGCCTGGTGGCCGATGATGACCTATGACCTAGAGGGATGGGGCTGCGGAGGGGAGGCCCCAACAAGGGAAGGATATATGCACACTTACAGTTTAGTCATGCTGTTGTGCAGCAGAAACCAACACAACATTATAAGGCAATTATTCTCCAATTATTAATAAAAATATTAAAATTAAATATTTGAAAAGTCACCAACATAATCATCTTGAAAGCTTAAGAATATCATCACAGACTTACTATTTCTTCTCCCCTGGTTCATCTGCAGCATGGCAATTATCGCAGATTCAATATTATAATTTTCAGCTTCCAGGTTCTGAACTATCAAATTAAAATCCTATGAAAGAAACAAAGGAACACATCAGAATCTGCATGTACTTTCCTGTCCATCTCTACATCAACAATTTGATACGCAAAACTCGCTAAAGCTGAAACTCCAGTACTTTGGCCACCTCATGCAAAGAGCTGAGTCATTGGAAAAGACTGATGCTGGGAGGGACTGGGGGCAGGAGGAGAGGGGAATGACAGAGGATGAGATACTGGATGGCATCACCGACTCGATGGACAACGTAAATTTGAGTGAACTCTGGGAGTTGGTGATGGACAGGGAGGCCTGGCGCACTGCGATTCATGAGGTCACAGAGTTGGACACGACTGGGCGACTGAACTGAACTGAACTAAGCAAAGAAAAATACTGAATTATCACCAGTTGACTGATGCTAGTAATGTAAATATTTCCATTAGAAAAGTAATTTTTCTCTCCATTTCAGTTATCATTTTGGTATTATAATGGAATCTTCTTTCTAAAAGGATAAGTCTTCCCTGACACTGTCCACTCCTCCAAAACTGGCTAGGTGGCCTTCCCATGCACCCCCTAGCACCCTGTACCCCAACTTCATCACACATGATTATGCCAATTTACTCACCTGCCTCCTCCATGCCCCTCCACCCCCAGACTACAGGCTCCCTGGTGCAGAGCTAGCACCCAGTGAAAACCACCATCAAACACAAGGTGCTCAGTAAACAACTGCTAAATGAATAAATGACTATACAGTTAACTACCTGCCAGTTGATTAAAGATGAAAATTCGATAACATCTACTAATGCACATGCATGGGATCTAGAAAAATGGCACTGATGACCTAGTTACAGAGCAGGAATCGAGACACAGACACAGAGAATCGACTTGTGGAAAGAGGGGCGGCAAACTGAGAGAGTGACACTGACTATACACACTAGCTGTGTAAAGAGACAGCTAGCGGGAAGCTGCTGCGCAGCACAGCACAGCGAGCTCGGCCTGGTGGCCGATGATGACCTATGACCTAGAGGGATGGGGCTGCGGAGGGGAGGCCCCAACAAGGGAAGGATATATGCACACTTACAGTTTAGTCATGCTGTTGTGCAGCAGAAACCAACACAACATTATAAGGCAATTATTCTCCAATTATTAATAAAAATATTAAAATTAAATATTTGAAAAGTCACCAACATAATCATCTTGAAAGCTTAAGAATATCATCACAGACTTACTATTTCTTCTCCCCTGGTTCATCTGCAGCATGGCAATTATCGCAGATTCAATATTATAATTTTCAGCTTCCAGGTTCTGAACTATCAAATTAAAATCCTATGAAAGAAACAAAGGAACACATCAGAATCTGCATGTACTTTCCTGTCCATCTCTACATCAACAATTTGATACGCAAAACGATGTAACTGAGGCAAGGTTTCAAGGCTTTTCATCCAGAAAATGTCAATATTCTTACTAAGGTGAACACCTGAAATAATTGTTTAATAAAGTCAATTCGTACAAAACTACACTAGTCAGAAAATAAATCCACACATTTTCTTAGGGTTTTGAACAATACTGGGTAAAGTGGAGAAAACAAGAAAGAAATGAATCAACAGCTCTCAGTAAGTTACACTACATAGCTAAATCAGATTACAAATATCATGGGCCTGCTTTGGCTCACCAGGTGTTGGCATGCTAGAGTGAGGCCCTAACAGAGTGGCCTGTTTTCAGCAATGCCTGTCTATAAACCTGGGATCCCCAACCTCCAGGCCACGGACCAGTCCCTCCTGTCAGATCAGCGGTGGTGTTAGATTAGAAACAAAGCATACAGTAAATGTAATGAACTTGAATCATCCCAAAACCACCATCCCCCAGGTCCCCTTGATCTGTGGAAAAACTGTCTTCCAGGAAACCACTTCCTGGTGCCAAAAAGGTCAGGGACCGCTGCTAAATCACAGTTACTACACAACAAATACTAACGGAACACCCAGTTGCGTTGCACACTTTCTGGACAGCATCTTCTGCTTCATCTCGCAGGTCATCTTCAACGTCGACTCCCTTTGCCTTGCTCCTCTCCCTTTTATTTGATTCATCTTGATGAAGCATCTGAAACTGAAGGAGGCAGAAAGAGTGAGAATCATGGAACTCTAGCAAACTACGTTCAGAATCCTGAATACAGGAAAACACTCCATCATCTCAAAACATTCAAATATATGAAAAAACATTCAAAAACAATCTTAAAGGAACAGCAAGCACTAAGCTAAATTTCATTCACACAGAGATTCCAGGCCTCAACTTGAAGTATTAAGAAGGCAGGCCCAGGGACTTCCTTACTGGTCCTGTGTGGCTATGACCCCACACTCTAAATGCAGCAGGCCCAGGTCTGACCCCTGGTCAGGGAACTAGATCCCACATGCCACAGCTCAAGAGTTCACAACCACAACTGAAGATCCTGCAAGGCGTGGTGAAGACCAAACATCCCACGTGCCACAGCAAAGACCTGGTGCAAATAAATCTGTTTTTTTTTTAAAGAAGGCCCAAGATATGCGATAAACTGTTCAGTATGGCATTAGAGACCAACATTTTGGCAATGACTGATGACTCGGGCAGCACACACCTGTCTCAGCTGGATTCTAGATCTGTGAGCCTAGTATCTTCTACATGAGCACCCAAAGAGCTCTTTCAGCAGGACAACTCACCTTGAAGAGACACACACCCGACTCTCACCTGATTCCCAAGGCCCTATCTGTTCACCAGCAAGCTGTGGCGTGCTGGAGCTCCCGTCCAGACCAGATCATCACAGATGAGCATGACTCCGCCAATTTCCTGTGCTACCACCACACTCACGGGAGCCTGTAGGTACAATTCTAAAGCCACCAAGAGCCGCTCACTTGGTTATCAATAGGACTTTATCACGTAAGCCCATTTCAGAAAAGCTAAAGTCATCCGTCCATGGCTTCCAATTACTTTCTCCCTCTGCTTGCTATTAATGCAGCGAGTGGAACATAAGCAAGGACACTTTTGCTTTCTGCCTATAAATGGGCAAGTGGAAGCCAGCAACATGCAGTATATTCCACAGAATGTGTAATAAAGAGCAAAACCTAGTCTAAAATTTTACCCTAATAGTTTGGCTATGTGTACCAGGATTCTCTGAAATTTATCCAAAGCAAATAATGTCACAGATAGAAAAGGATTTATGTAAAAGTGCTTATCCCACTGCCATGAAGAGTGGTGAATAACTGGAAACAACTATAGGTTTCTGAGTGCGGGTGTAGTTAAGTTACCTACAGAGAAGAGCTTCATTCGCACTCAAGGAAGGAACACAACAAGGATTTTCACTACCACCACGATTATTTAACAACGTCTTGGAGAACAGCAATACAATTAGCCCCCCAATGAAGAAAAATCAGAAGTATAAAACTGGAAAGGAAGAAAAGTTATCACTATTTGCAGATAATTCTACACCTGTAAGTGAGAGAGAAAACAAAAAAAAAGAAAACCTACTTCAAACAAGAATAATTCTGGAAAGTCATATAAGAATCTAGTGTCCAGAATATATAAAGAGCTTTTTAGAACTCAACAACCAAATCACAAGAAGTCCAATTAAAACACGTGCAAAGGACTTGAATAGACATCTCTTCAAAGCTAAACAAATGGCAAACAAGTACATGAAAAGATGCTAAACACCATTAGTCATCACGGAATGAAATTCAAACCTACAAGATGCCGCTTCACATCTTGTAGGTTGGCCGTGATTTTAAAAAGAAAGAAGGAAAAATAATAACAAGTGCTGGTGAGGATGGAGAGAAAGTGAAGTCCTCCATACACCGCTGGTGGGAACATGAAACCAAACAGCTACACTCTGTGGAAAACAGTGCCGTAGTTTCTCAAAACGCTAAAGACAGAGTCACCACAGGACCCAGCACCTCCCATACGCAGCTGACAGGCCGGGACTGCACAGGCCACTGACACAGACGCTCCCAGGAGTAACGCCTTAGCACTACATGACTCACGACCGGACAGACCCAAGGATGCGGAACTGCAGGCACAGCAGCTCAGCTCTGCAAGAGGGCTGCAAGCTGCATGGGGAGCTTCAGCTGTGCGTCACTGGCACCCCCGACCCCTTGTTCACAGGTCAGCTGCACACCCAACGTTGGGAGCAGGGGCTCAAACAGATGCTGCACCCAAACATTCACAGCAGCACTGTTCACAGCAGCCGAAGAGTAGAACAACTCAAAGGCCCATCAGCAGATGAAAGGAGAAACAAAATGCAGTGCGTCAGTAAGATGGAGTGCCGCTCGACCCTGCAAAGGGGCTAAGAGTGGCATGCGCTGCGACGCAGATGAGCCGAACACACCACGCTGAGGAAAGCCAGACATGAAAAGCCACACAGTGTGCGACTCCCTTCATAAAAAAAGCCCAGGAAAGCAAATCCACAGAGACAGAAAGTAGACTGGTGGGGGCTGGGGCTGAAAAGGAATGGGCGGCAACTGTTTAATGGGCACCAGGCTTTCTTTCGGGGTACTGAAAATTATTTGGAACTGGATGGAGGAAGTGTTTACTCAGCTTTGTGGGTGTGTTCAGTGCCACTGAATCGTACACTTGAAAATGGTGAATTTTACATTATGTGAACTTTACCTCAATTGAAAAAAAAGAAAACTCTGTAGGATAGCTGAGTATATACATAACCATCATTTTGTTATCAAATTCCATACATACAAATGTAAAGGGAAAAAAAGACCCTTTCCTTACAAAAGGAACAGAAAACACAAAACATTTAAGAATAAAGTCAGCAAAAAATGGGATAGAACTGTATGAAAAAACGCTCCTGCAGATAACCAAAAACAGTCAATTAAACAAATAAAAAAATAACCATGTTCCCGGCTAGCAAGATTCATCATACAGATGACAATTTTTGCCTGCTTATTAATTTAATGAGATTACAATAAAAGGAAATATTACCAGGACTTTTTAGCTACACAAACTTATTCTAACACTCATATATAAAACAAAAAAGCAAAAATATAATACAGGCAACCATAAAAAAAGGAAGTAATGATGGCTGAAAAATTCTACTAGCTTTTTTTAAATATACTTTCTTAATTAAAACAATGAACACATGAACATCTGAATAGAAAAAAAACAGTGGACTAGAATCAATGTCTAGAAATAGACCCAACTACATATGGGAATTTAGTATATGAAAAAAGCAGCAAGCTAAATCAATGGAGAAAAAGATGTATAATTATAAAAATAAACAGTTTGGGTTCAAGTAAGTACCAAGGAAAAATATAGTTGAATCCATACACTCACATCTGTATATCAATGTAAGTACCAAATAGAGACATGACCTAACTTTCTTTTAAAAATGAACACACAGAAGTACTAAAATAAACTATGCGAGGATTCTTTTTAAGCTCAGAACAGGAAAGAGCTTCCTAATTATGACCCAAAACCCAGAAGACATTTACCTGATGTCTTGAAAATGAGATAAATTTAACCACATAAAAATCTAAAATTCCTTCACAGCAAAGACAATATGAGAAAGAATAAAAAGATAGATACCAGACTGAAAATATTTTGCAACTCATACCACAAATAGAAGCTAATTTCCCTAGTACATAAAGGATTTCCAAAACTTTATTAAGAAGACTGAACAGAAAAAAAATAAAGAATATGCATACAGTTCACACACAACAAAGTACAAACTGGTTTTAAATACAAGAAAAGATGTATAGGCTCATTAATAAGAAAAACAGAAAATAAATTATGTTAAGATGTTTTCCCTAAGTGACACAGATTTAAAAACTTGGTAACACACTGTGTTGGCAAAGGTATAGAAGAGACACATTGCAAGTGGGAGTGTAAACTGGTAAGACTGCTCCAGAGAACAACTTGGCAATACCTACCAAGTTATAAATGTACACATCCTCTGATGCAGTAAGAAGCTTCTAGGAATTTATTCCACAAATACACCCTTGCATGTGTGAAAAGACATGCATATAAGGCACTGTATGTTGTTTGTAAAAACGAAGCTTGAAAGTCATCCAGAAGTCCACTGAAGGGCCTATTTAAGCACATTATAATGCATCCACACACTAAATAACTATGGAGCCACTTAAAAAGATGTCAGAAGTTTCTTATGCCCTGCTCTGAACTAAACTCTTGAGATATGTTCCATTTGTTGCAGTACAGAATGCTATGCAGAGAATGCGGCAACTGTGGATGAGGAGGCGCGCTCTAGCAAGCTAGACTGCACGTACATACCCACACAGTGCTTGATACGGAAACATCTCTAGGTGATTTATGATATACTAGTAACAGCGGTTGCATCCACTGTTTACCAGAGAGGTAAACAAGGTTGACAGAGTGACTTTCACTTTATTTTTTAAAATTACAAAGAAAGTGTCTAATCATGTGAGGAAAGACATATGAAATAATAGGAAAAAGCTATACAAATACGAAAACAGTAACAAAAATGTTGATTGTGTTGTTTTATTTTCTTCTTTACTTTTTCCATAGTTTCCAAATTTTAGATAGGAAGCATGAATCAATTCTAAAACATGGAAGTGACTTCAAATGTTTATGTATATTATATTCATGCAATCACAGCCATCACTGTGAGGGAAGGCAGAAGAATGGCAATTTTATCCGCCGCCCTCACGCAAATGAACAAAGTTTAAAAATAAAAACCAAGCCCACAGATTCTTAGAGGTAACTTTCTATGAAAACCTAACTGGTTTCTGGCTCCAGGGCAGAGAGCCCCGACCAGGTCCCTACGGGGCCGAGAGCAGAGGACGCCGGCCTCGCTCACCTCCGTCTGCAGGCGTGCAGGCGCCTCCGAGTTGTCGTTGATCCTGCGCACGCTGTCATAGTGCTCGCCGCATCGGTAGGCGATGTGCAGCTCCCGCCCGTTGCTCCTGTCTGTCCCGCGGATCTGCAGGCAGAGGGAGAGGAGATGCCGGCGAGGACCTGCAGCGTCCACGTCGGAGGAGCAAGGGCCCCTGGCTCCCAGGACGCCCAGCCCACAGGCTCTCTGTAGCAGCGACTGGGAGCATCACTGCGACGTGTCCTAAGCAAGCTCTGAATTATCTTTCTCCCACTCATGTGTGTATGAATCCATGTGCTTAATATGCAACTAAATGGAAATAAAGCCATTTGAAAAGGCATGTTCAAACACCAGGGGCAAATTTACACAGTTAAGTAAGTCTAAGTTTCAGGAGCGTCAAGACCCCTCAGCCCCTCAAATGCTCAGGTTCCTGCCAAGAAGCAAGGCCCAAAGGCAGATGCAGATTTGTGAGCCTTGCATCTCAGACAACTGGGGGCCCTCTTTAAGGAAAAAAAAGTATAAAATTACAAACACAAAACTGCTATCACCCTTCCTGAGACCTTGAAAGGGGGCCATAAAATTGAAGGACCTGATACTTAGGTTTCACAGAAAATCCACCCTGTCTTTGAAACAAAAACAGGATTTTTCATAAAACACATACTGAGAACACACAAATGTCCCATCTGTATCAATTTCAAAACAAAACTAGGTACAGTCGAGCAGCACCACTGCACTGCACACCCCAGAGGTGCTGCTCACAGACTGTTGTGTGACTGTGCCCCTGGAGCACACCCCGGCCGAACAATGCTCCCAGGAGTCATGCCAAACACACGCCCTGAGATGGAGCCTGGGCACTTCCCCAGACCACCACCTCCACAGAAACTCCATAGTAATCCTCACTCTGTCCTTTAGAAAGCTGAGACTGTCTGTTAAATCCCCCAAATATCAGCACCTCCTTATCTCTGCACAGTCATAGGCAGCTAAGACATTATTATTAAATAGTATCTGTTGTCTAAAAACAGAGCAAAACCATGGAACAAACAGGAACTACACAGATCTAGAAGTCAGAATCACAGAAGTTTTCTCCAGGTAGAGTATCTAGGTCTCAAAGTGCAGAGAGCCTGGTTTTGAAACATACAAAACAGAGAGCACTGCTCATCTCCCAGGAAGATTACTGAAAAGGAAATTAGCCAATTAGAATCTGTGAGTGACATCACCCCTACAGCACTTACATACTTAACTAATAACAACATACTATGTACGTATTATCCAGAGGAAAAAATAACTTGAACACCAGTCACCAAATTGTTAACTGTGCTGCTCAAGGTGTGGGAGATCACAGAGGACTTTCATTTTCTACCTGACACGTGTCTATACTGTTTACAGAAGCATATATTCTATCTGCAGCCAAAAAAAAGAAAAAGTAGGCTGAGTATAAACCTCCTCACTATCAATCTAAGAGCTCCTACTCATGACTTCAGGAAGTGAAGTCTCTCGGTCATGTCTGACTCTTTGCGACCCCATGGACTGCAGCCTACCAGGCTCCTCTGTTTATGGGGTTCTCCAGGCAAGAGTACTGGAGTAGGGTACCATTTCCTTCTCCAAGGGATCTTCCCGACCCAGGAATCGAACCCCCGTCTCCCACATTGCGGGCAGACGCTTTACCCTCTGGGCCACCAGGGAAGCCGCCTATTCATGACAGTAGCAACCAATTCAGTTTTAACTCTCAAATTTTATAAGATGCTTCACAGGGGTATGGGGTGATGGGGGAAACCTAGTGGACAGTTCCAATATACAGAAAATGTATTTACTTTGAAAACACATACTTTGACTATTAAGCAATTCATAAAAGTGAACACTATAGAAATATATGGATTTAAGAGAAAAAAGTCTAACTATGAAGAATTTCTTCCACAACTACCTAGAAAATTAAGAAACTTTAAAAAGCTATTGATGGAGCAACAGGCAGTTGGCACAGAGTATACTCCTTCAAGAATAGGATCGTTATGCTGTATATTTAAATGATTTTGATGACTTCTTTTAAGCAGTAAAGATTTATGGACAAAAAACTGGGACACTGAAGGAGGTAAGCAGTCCCCCTCACTCAAAGGCATCCGGAGGAAGGGCGCGCCTCAGTAAGCACGATGGCTCTCCTGGGAGGATGCGCAGCGACACTGCCCCAGAGAGCAAGCAGCCCGCGCAGGCAACGTGTCCTCCAGCCCGCCGGGCCCCTGTAGAGAGTCCTCACCCCTCTAGGCAGCAGCTCCTCTATCCTGTTGTAGTGCGACTGTTAGAAGGGCACTATGTCAGACACAAACAGTCATATATTCCTGCTTATATGGCATTTTGAAAAGGCAAAACTGTGCCGTGCTGTGCTTAGTTGCTCGTTTGTGTCCAGCTCTGCAGCCCCATGGACTTTAGCCCGCCAGGTTCCTCTCTCCTGGGGATTCTCCAGACAAGAATACTAGAGTGGGCTGCCATGCCCTCCTCCAGCAGATCTTCCCAACCCAGGGATCGAACCCAGGACTCCCGCACTGCAGGTGGATTCTTTACTGTCCAAGCCACCGGGGGAGCCCAAGAACACTGGAGTGGGTAGCCTATCCCTTCTCCAGGAGATCTTCCCAACCCAGGAATCAAACCAGGGTCTCCTGAATTACAGACAGATTCTTTACTAGCTGAGCTACCAGGGAAAATCCAAAGGCAAAACTACAAGAGACAAATGAGATTAGTGTTTATAAGAATCGGGGAAGAAGAGAAGGGACTAGTAACTGCAAAGAGGCATGAGGTAACTTTATGGGGCAGTGGAAATATTCAATATATAAGTAGTGGCATATTCTATATGTAGGTAGCAGACATTCCTGGAATGTGAAGTCAAGTGGGCCTTAGAAAGCATCACCATGAACAAAGCTAGTGGAGGTGATGGAATTCCAGTTGAGCTATTTCAAATCCTAAAAGATAATGCTATGAAAGTGCTGCACTCAGTATGCCAGCAAACTTGGAAAACTCAGCAGTGGCCACAGGACTGGAAAAGGTCAATCCAATCCCAAAGAAAGGCAATGTCAAAAAATGCTCAAACTACCTCACAATTGCACTCATCTCACACACAAGTAATGCTCAAAATTCTCCAAACCAGGATTCAGCAATATATGAACTGTGAACTTCCAGATGTTCAAGTTGGTTTTAGAAAAGGCAGAGGAACCAGAGATCAAATTGCCAACATCTGCTGGATCATGGAAAAAGCAAGAGAGTTCCAGAAGAACATCGACTTCTGCTTTATTGACTATGCCAAAGCCTCTGACTGTGTGGATTACAATGAATTGTGGAAAATTCTGAGAGATGGGAATACCAGACCATCTGACCAGCCTCCTGAGAAACCTATATGAAGGCCAGGAAGCAACAGTTAGAACTAGACATGGAACAACAGACTGGTTCCAAATAGGAAAAGACGTCAAGGCTGTATGTTGTCACCTTGCTTATTTAACTTATATGCAGAGTACATCATGAGGAACACTGGGCTAGAAGAAACACAAGCTGGAATCAAGACTGCCTGGAGAAATATCAATAACCTCAGATATGCAGATGACACCACCCTTATAGCAGAAAGTGAAGAACTAAAAGGCCTCTTGATGAAAGTGAAAGACAGTGACAAAGTTGGCTTAAAGCTCAACATTCAGAAAACTAAGATCATGACATCTGGTCCCATCATTTCATGGCAAATAGATGGGGAAACAGTGGCTGACTTTATTTTGGGGGGCTCCAAAATCACTGCAGATGGTGACTGCAGCCATGAAATTAAAAGATGCTTACTCCTTAGAAGGAAAGTTATGACCAACCTAGACAGCATATTAAAAAGCTGAACTGTTACTTTGTCAACAAAGATCCGTCTAGTCAAGGCTATGGTTTTTCCAGTAGTCATGTATGAATGTGAAAGTTGGACTGTGAAGCAAGCTGAGCACCGAAGAACTGATGCTTTTGAACTGTGGTGTTGAAGAAGACTCTTGAGAGTCCCCTTGGACTGCAAGGAGATCCAACTAGTCCATCCTAAAGGAGATCAGTTCTGGGTGTTCATTGGAAGGACTGATGTTGAAGCTTAAACTCCAATACTTTGGCCACCTGATGTGAAGAGCTGACTCATTTGAAAAGACCCTGATGCTGGGAAAGATTGAAGGTGGGAGGAGAAAGGGATGACAGAGGATTGGATAGTTGGGTGGCATCATCAACTCAATGGACACGAGTCTGGGTGCACTCCGGGCGTTGGTGATCAACAGGGAGGTCTGGCGTGCTGCGGTTCACGGGGCCGCAAAGAGTTGGACACGACTGAGCGACTGAACTGAACTGAGGTACTGGTAGCATTTACATGACTATGTCCAAAAACAAACTATACACCAGAGAAGGGTGAATTTTGATATATGTAAATTATATCTCTATAATTGACTTTATTTTTAAACAGCAAAAGCTAAGCAAAGGAATAAGCAATTTACAAAGGAATATATATGCAGGTGGTACAGGAAAATGGGGTTCCCTGGTGGCTCAGACAAGAAAGAATTTGCCTGCAATGCAGGAGACACAGGTTTGATCCCTGGGTTGGGAAGTACCCTTGGAGAAGGAAATGGCAACCCACTCCACTATTCTTGCCTGGAGAATCCCTTGGACAGAGGAGCCTGACAGGCTATAGCCCATGGGGTCCCAAAGAGTCAGCCATGACTGAGCAACTAAAACTTTCACTTTTCACAGGAAAACAATGAATGAAAAAAGGTCACTGTTACCTCTGTAATAATATGATATATAGGGATATGTAGTGTGTGTAGACACATATGCATGATGTATCTACGTGTGTGTGCATGCTCAGTCGCTCAGTTGTGTCTGACTCTTTCCAACTCCATGGACTGTAGCCGTCAGGCTCCTCTGTCCATGGGATTTCCCAGGCAAGAGTACTGGAGTGCACTGCCATTTCCTCCTCCAAGGGATCTTCACGACCGAGGGATAGAACCAGAGTCTCCTGTAGCTCCCACGTTGCAGGCATACTCTTTACCACTGAACCAGTTCTTAAAATGTAACACTGGGATATGTCTCTTCCCAGAATGTTTTTATATTTAAGAGTGTGTGTGAATAACACAGATATACACTAAAACGTTAACAACAATTATCTCTAGGAAGTGTGACTGGGTGATTTTTATTTGCCTTTATGGGTTTTTCTGAATTTTCAAATTGTTCTATAATTATTATGTTTTACTTTCTAATGTAAAAAAAGCTAGAAATGGGGAAGCAGTAGAGAAGGGGAGGGAGGAGGTCTGATAGGGACCACCTGACCCGTCTCCAGGAGCTGAGCCATGGGATGAAAAGTGCAAGGAGGGCAAGCAAGTGGCTGTCTGTGTACATTTTCATCCCGACCTTTGACCTTCCATGCTCCAGAATGTTTGGTTTGATGGACTGTTTGGGAGATTGGGTTAATTTAGAACACCAATGGTAACTTAGAATACCAACGGCAAGGGCGAAGGGGTATGAGGAAGGGAAGGGAGGCCTAAGCGGCTCAACATCATGCTCTGCCATCCCACAGCACAAACTGAACACTTGTGAAATCTTACTTGCTGCAGAAACACCATCAGAATGCTATGGCTAGCTGGGGAGAACACAGACATACAGCCTGACGCCCTAGGCCATGAAATTTTGTTGTTCAAAAGTTCTTTTTTTAGCAACAGTTTATTATGGTCAATTTGGTCTTTGTTTCTCTCCACCTAAAAAATAAAAATATACACACGGAACAGGTATATTCAAACTGGAATCGGTATACAAATCCTCTGAATTCTCATTTAGAGATTCTTACAAAATTATCTATGCTATTTCCACATTAGGCTCTCTGTCCCAAATCATCCAATTAACTAACTGTTGAGTAATATTTCTGGCATTTTAAGTCTCTGAATTATACTTCAGACTCCATTTGTAATGCAGGGTTTAATTCCAAGCCACCACAAGCTTGGTGAGGTTCACAGTCCAAGCTACCCTGCATAGTTCAATATCATCAGTCAAGCCCCATTATCTTAGGATATCCCCAAAGATAATTTTAAAATAAAATCTTCACATAAATTCCTCAGCAGATGACCTACCTGCCACAAAGGGGCATTAAGTTGATGAATCACCACGTTCAACTGATGATTCCTTGCAAAGGCTACAATTGCATCATTGCCAGCAAATGTTCCAGGCTTTGCCAAACTGGCCACTGTATGGAAGGAAACAGGAAAGAAAAAGAAAGTCTTTATAATGGAAAGACCCAAATGCAAACATGCTTTGGTATCTATTTAGTTCCAAAAATGAGAAATCAGGGTATATGCCTGGAAAAGTCCAATAGCTTTGTCAGAGTCTAGCAGTCTGTACATGTCCATAGTTCATTCTCTAAGTCTATCTCATAAGTCACTTTTAACCCTCAAAACAGCCCTCTGAAAGAAGTGAAAGAGGAATTATCATGCACACCAGCTTACAGATGAGGAAACTAAAGCAGAGGGCAGTTTGTAACTGTGTCCAAGGTCACAAGTCAGTACACAGCAGAGCTCAGTTTTATCCCAGGCATCCTGACTCCAAGATCTTGGCTCTTGGCCACTCCATTATACAGCCTGTCACAATTTGCCCTCAAGGAGTTTACAACCAGTGGGGGACAAACAACAAGAAAACAGACACTGCTGATATGCAGGCGCTTCAGGAAAGAAACACGCAGTAAAGCATCTGGCCTTACACAGAGAGAAGTCTGACCTTTGCCCCTGGCTCCTGGGAGAGAACCTCTAAAACCTCGGCATTTCCCAAGTGATGGGGAGTCTCTATTATTCACAGTGGGCCCCTCAGCCACATCTAACTGTTGATGCTAAGTTTATGCACGAGGTGACTTTCGGTGGGCCTCTCTGGTCAAGTCACCCTAGAAAGACCTCAGGGACTAAAGAATGACTTCAACTATGTAGGCCATCAATCAATAACATCTACATGTTGACAGTCTAATAAAAATTCTGGACACTGATGTTTGGGTGAGGTTCCCTGGTTGACAATACCATGTTTTGTGTAACCTTCCAATATTTTACCATTGTATAAGATTCCAAGATTCTCAGTTCAGTCGCTCAGTCGTGTCCAACTCTTCCTGACCCTATGAATCACAGCACACCAGGCCTCCCTGTCCATCACCAACTCCCAGAGTTCACCCAGACTCACGTCCATTGAGTCGGTGATGCCATCCAACCATCTCATCCCGTCGTCCCCTTCTCCTCCTGCCCTTAATCTTTCCCAGTATCAAGGTCTTTTCAAATGAGTCAGCTCTTCACATCAGGTGGCCAAAGTCTGGAGTTTCAGCTTCAGCATTAGTCCTTTCAAAGAACATCCAGGACTGATCTCCTTTAGGACGGACTAGTTGGATCTCCTTGCAGTCCAAGGGACTCTCAAGAGTCTCTTCCAACAAGTCTACCCTTTGGCTAATTTGACCTGGATCTTTTCCTTGTAACACACTATATAACTGTGAGTATAACAGACTTCAATGAGCTCTGTGAGTCCTTCTAGCAAATTATCAAACCTGAGAATGGTTCTGAGAAACCACAAATTTGCAGCTGGTGTCAGAAGTCAGGGGAGCCTTATGTAAGACTGTGTCTTCAAACCTTGCAGCTTGGCTAACTCCAGATGGGGAACATAAGCCAGTCTGAACTGGCTCCCTCCCCTGGGAGGGGAGGGAAGGTATACCAGATAAGCTTCTCAGCTGAGACAACTACAGTGCTTTCCAAAGGGCAGGTAAAAGACAAAGAGAAGAGGAATGGATGATGTTCCAAGCAGAAGCAAGAAAGAGAACAGGATGAGTTTACGGACTGCACAGTACTGGCAGGAACTTAGAATGCTGAGCTGGCAGGGCGGGGGAGCAAGAAAATATACTGGGAAATAGCAAGAGGGCAGGCAAACAAGAAAATCACAGATCATAAAGGCTAAAGAGTTGGAACGTTCTTGAGGTCAATGGGGAGCTGCCTACAAGTGCTAGACAGGGGAAGACCTATCTAATATATGTTTAGATCACCTCTCTAGCTTTCACATGGAAAGCAAAGTGAAGGGGTCAGGAGGCAATGAGACCAATCTGAAGTCCTGGAGAAATCTAGGCAAATGGTCAGAGGCCTGATTCTATAAGGCGGTAGAAATGAGGAAAAATACATTGGAGGAAAAGTGACAAGACTTCACAAGTGAGTAGTATGAGAAGGCATTAAGAACATTCAGGTTTCTGGTGGGTATCTGTTTAGTTAGGGAGAAGATGATGCTGATTCTCCAAAGCCATAGACCAAAGAAAAGACCCAGTCAGAGGCAAGGATAACCAGGTCCTGAAGAGTTATGTGAGCCACTCAATTATTCCATCAACAAATATGAGTGTGGACTATGTGCCAGCCATTGCCACAGTGGGGAACAGACACAGTCCCTGCCCTCAAGAATCTCACAGTGTAATGAGGGAGACATTAAAAACACATAACTCTAAGAGCAGGAAATGTAACAAGTCTAGGCTTCCACTGACACACAAGGAGAACGTGCGGAATTCCAGGTTTCATTTCTGTCTGCTATGGCAATCAGAGCCACTACCCACTATGACACTCAAACCATGACGCAGCACCTGTACATCTAAGGTCCTGCCACACCCCTAAACCTACCACATGGTCTTCACTGAGGAGGGTCAAAGCAGAATTACAAGTCACAAACCAAGGATTCTCTTCACAGAAAATATTTATTGAATCAATGACTCAACTCATTTTATATATCATTAAACAACACAACTTGCTCATATATCCATATTTAATCTATAAACTAGTGTCAACCATCTCATCCCGTCGTCCCCTTCTCCTCCTGCCCTTAATCTTTCCCAGTATCAAGGTCTTTTCAAATGAGTCAGCTCTTCACATCAGGTGGCCAAAGTCTGGAGTTTCAGCTTCAGCATTAGTCCTTTCAAAGAACATCCAGGACTGATCTCCTTTAGGACGGACTAGTTGGATCTCCTTGCAGTCCAAGGGACTCTCAAGAGTCTCTTCCAACAAGTCTACCCTTTGGCTAATTTGACCTGGATCTTTTCCTTGTAACACACTATATAACTGTGAGTATAACAGACTTCAATGAGCTCTGTGAGTCCTTCTAGCAAATTATCAAACCTGAGAATGGTTCTGAGAAACCACAAATTTGCAGCTGGTGTCAGAAGTCAGGGGAGCCTTATGTAAGACTGTGTCTTCAAACCTTGCAGCTTGGCTAACTCCAGATGGGGAACATAAGCCAGTCTGAACTGGCTCCCTCCCCTGGGAGGGGAGGGAAGGTATACCAGATAAGCTTCTCAGCTGAGACAACTACAGTGCTTTCCAAAGGGCAGGTAAAAGACAAAGAGAAGAGGAATGGATGATGTTCCAAGCAGAAGCAAGAAAGAGAACAGGATGAGTTTACGGACTGCACAGTACTGGCAGGAACTTAGAATGCTGAGCTGGCAGGGCGGGGGAGCAAGAAAATATACTGGGAAATAGCAAGAGGGCAGGCAAACAAGAAAATCACAGATCATAAAGGCTAAAGAGTTGGAACGTTCTTGAGGTCAATGGGGAGCTGCCTACAAGTGCTAGACAGGGGAAGACCTATCTAATATATGTTTAGATCACCTCTCTAGCTTTCACATGGAAAGCAAAGTGAAGGGGTCAGGAGGCAATGAGACCAATCTGAAGTCCTGGAGAAATCTAGGCAAATGGTCAGAGGCCTGATTCTATAAGGCGGTAGAAATGAGGAAAAATACATTGGAGGAAAAGTGACAAGACTTCACAAGTGAGTAGTATGAGAAGGCATTAAGAACATTCAGGTTTCTGGTGGGTATCTGTTTAGTTAGGGAGAAGATGATGCTGATTCTCCAAAGCCATAGACCAAAGAAAAGACCCAGTCAGAGGCAAGGATAACCAGGTCCTGAAGAGTTATGTGAGCCACTCAATTATTCCATCAACAAATATGAGTGTGGACTATGTGCCAGCCATTGCCACAGTGGGGAACAGACACAGTCCCTGCCCTCAAGAATCTCACAGTGTAATGAGGGAGACATTAAAAACACATAACTCTAAGAGCAGGAAATGTAACAAGTCTAGGCTTCCACTGACACACAAGGAGAACGTGCGGAATTCCAGGTTTCATTTCTGTCTGCTATGGCAATCAGAGCCACTACCCACTATGACACTCAAACCATGACGCAGCACCTGTACATCTAAGGTCCTGCCACACCCCTAAACCTACCACATGGTCTTCACTGAGGAGGGTCAAAGCAGAATTACAAGTCACAAACCAAGGATTCTCTTCACAGAAAATATTTATTGAATCAATGACTCAACTCATTTTATATATCATTAAACAACACAACTTGCTCATATATCCATATTTAATCTATAAACTAGTGACCATCTAATTAACTGGTGCCTGCCAGACAGAAGATGATCCAGGAAGAGGACTGTGAGAACTCAGTGACTAGAATAAACTACTCAATGGAGCTTCACTGCTGTGTCTCTCTTGCTGCTTGTGCCTAATGAATGAGTGCTTTCCAGTGTTGGATGGGAAAAGCTTCCTGCTCAAATGTGTTCCTCCTGCTGCCTTTTAATTTATTAAAGCACAGCTACACTAGCCATTCCTCAAGCACAACTTCAAAATCATCTTTGTCTCTGCCAACACCAGCCCCACCCTCCGCCACCTCCAGTGAGGCCTGTCGCCACCTCCAGTGAGGCCTGTCAATTACACTACCAAACTGGGGGCTGGTCTGAACCCACTCATCACCCCCAGAACAGCCCTAGTGGAAACGTGCTCATCCATCCACCAATGTGCAGAGCCCTCCACCTCAGCCCCTTCACAGTCTCTCCCCCCACCCACTCCTGACTGGTTCCCAGAGTCAGCGCTCCAAAACACAGAATGATTCTCTTTCCTGAGACAGATAAGACTATGAGCCCTGCGATGAAAATGCTATTTGTAAAACATAAATATATTAGCATCTAGCACAGCAGTATCAGTAAATAACTGTCAGAATCAAAGTTTAAAACTCATAAGTATTTTCTTACTAGATTTGAGCCTATTAAAGTACTAATTTAAATCCCTGACTTGCCTCAAAGAAATCAGATTGTGTTTGGGTTTGAAGGAGAAATTAAAATGACCTTACTGATTTTTCTGATTATAAAAGTAATTCATGGTAACGTGAAATCAGAAAAATCTACAGAAGATAATTTAAATACTCAAAACTCCCAGGATCCCCATATGGCTGGCACTTACTAAGAACTTATTTTAATTGTATAATCTAGTTTACTCCTCACCAAAACCCCCTAGAAATTAGGTCCTATTATCTCCCCTTAATAGAAGTTGTTGAAAGACAAAGAGTGGTTTCTGAAAAATAACTGGAGCCAAGAGTTATAAACCATAACTAACAACCATAAACTGTGAGCATCTTTCCAGACTTGCAGATGATATCACTCTTAAAGGCAGAAAGAAAAGAGGAACTAAAGAACCTCTTGATGAAGGTAAAAGAGGAGAGTGAAAAACCTGGCTTAAAACTCAACATTCAAAAAACTAAGATCATGGCAACCGGTCCCATTATTTTGAGGCAAATAGAAGGGTAGGAAAGGGGAAACAGCAGTGACAGATTGTATTTTCCTGGGCTCCAAAATCACTGCAGGTGGTGACTGCAGCCATGAAATTAAGCCATGAAACTGCAGCCATAAAATTCAAAGACACTTGCTTCCTAGAAGAAATACTATGACAAATGTAGACAGTGTATTAAAAAGCAAAGACATCCCTTTGCCGACAAAGGTCCTTATAGTCAAAGCTATGGTTTTTCCAGTAGTCATATATGAATGTGAGACTTGGACCATAAAGAAGGCTGAGCACCAAAGAATTGAGGCTTTCAAATCGTGGTGCTGGAGAAGACTCTTGAGAGTCCCTTGGACTACAAAATCAAACGAGTCAAACCTAAAGGAAATCAACCCTGAATATTCATTGGAAGGACTGATGCTGAAGCTCCAATACTTTGGCCACCTGATACGAAGAGCCAACTCACTGGAAAAGACCCTGATGCTGGGAAAGATTGAAAGCAGGAGGAGAAGGGGACGACAGAGGATGAGATGGTTGGAGGGCACCACCGACTCAATGGACATGAGGTTGAGTAAGCTCTGGGAGGTAGTGAAAGACAGGGAAGCCTGGCGTGCTGCAGTCCATGGGGTCACAAAGAGTCAGACAACAACAACAGACCTTTCCTAATTTGTTTTGTATAAAGACATCTTTTAAAAATAGGGTCAATTTTGGACTGAGCAAGTGGCACAATAGATGGGAATCCACCTGCAAATGCAGGGGACAGAGGTTCAATCTCTATTCTGGGAAGATCTCACATACTGCGGGGCAACTAAGTCCGCACACCACAACTACTGAGCCTGCACTCCAAAGCCCTCGAGCCACAACTACTAAGCCTGCATGCTGCGGCCACTGAAGCCTGTGCATCCAGAGCCCGCGCTCCGCAACAAGAGAAGGCCCTGCAGTGAGAAAGCCACACGCTGCAGTCAAGAGTAGCCCCTTCACTGAAACCAGAGAAAGCCCATGTGCAGCAACGAAGACAAGGCACAGCCAAAAATAAATAAAACTTTTTTAAAAAACCGAATCAATGTAAACACACTGTTTTATAACCTGCTTCCCCCCTTCTCCCTTCCCCTCCACCTCAAATAAAAAGTCACTTTTCAAGTTAATTATCATCATTTTTATGAATGGCACCTACATGTACTGATTCTTAACAGCCTGACATGCTGCCTGTTACAGAGCAGACAAACAAATATTTTTTGAATTAAAAAATGCCATAATTTACATAATCAAACTCCTAGCTGGCAGGGTCGGGGATGCTAACGGATTAAATTACCCAATGCATTACTCCTGGAGGATCCAGAGTCCCACAGTGAACCTACCATGTTTCTCAAAAGGAATATCATCTTCTACAAAGGGTTCAAAATCTTCCCGCTGCTTTATCATGTAGTCCACTGTCTCCTGTCGGTGCTTGAGATGATTTCGTGAGTGTCCTTCCAACTGATCACCAAGAGCTCTGAATAGGCAGTTGCTATCAAAACAAAAATGCTGGTCAAGACCTTTTAAAAATGAACTTAGTTTATCTAAAACAATGATGCTTCATGGCAGGCCATCCAAGGTAATCTTTCACATAAAGAAGAGATAAAGCTTTAGCTCTCTGACTGTCCAGGATTCTTCCCAGATACCAGGGGCAGGAGAGCACCAGGGAAGATATTCAACCACCTTCCCTTTTTGAGAGGCAACAAACAAGAATCCTACTCCCCATTTACGAGCTGGCTGACTCAGGAAAAATACTGAACTTCTCTGAGCCTTCACTGCCTCAACAAGTGGAGTTGGTGATTTACTAACCACCTGAAAACAGAGCCCAGGCACTACGGCCACTCCACCTCTAAGGGCTATCTATGATGCCCAGATCTCCTTCCAAAATGGTAAATCATATCTACCTCTTTTCTGAAAGCCCTTCCACTATGGCTGCACAGCTAACTGATCATTCACCTAACAAGTATCACAAACACAGCAATTTGTCAAGCTCCCAATAGAAGCAATCAAACTTCCCATCCTGTTTTGCGTCCTGAGGACACAGCAGAGAAAGGCGTGGGAAGGAAAGCACTGGGGCCGCCCGCAGGTGCAGCTCACAGCTCATCTCCCGGCGCCTCTCCTCTCACTCAAGGAGCCACAGTGATGTTTCTCCTTCTGCCAGGTGAAAATTCTCCTAGCTTTCCTTTTGTTTTCTTCCTAAAATTAAAATGCTGGTAATAAATCTTAGGAGTTTCCCTTCACACCCCTTAACGGCTTCTAAAATTCCAAACTACATCACAAACACAGAGCCCAGATACACAGAGACTGAAACACAATCTGGCATCCTCCAAACTAAGCCATTCTGAAGCCAGATAGTTGCCCACTTTCACATCAAACTGTTCACTCTTCCAAATGAAAATCTATGACATTCTAATTCCAAAATATAAACTCATCACTTCTCAAAGGACTTTAGACCTAAGTGTTTGGTGACAGTGGCTTTTTTATTTTCAACTAAGAAAAGTGAGTTTTCAACAGAAAGTTGGAGAGGCAGGAATCTCTTCAAACGTATAAAGATTTATACTTTTTTTGGGGGGGGGGGGCAGGTAAGAAGGGAGATTTAAAAGGCAACACATTCTATAAACAAAAGCATTCAAGAAACTCTGCATCTATCTGGGGCAACATTCTAGAAGGAACTAGAACATAACAGTTCTATACACTAGGATGAGGGGTCTGTTGCTAAAATCTAACAATGGTGGTCTTTTTTCAACCACAGGGGGCAAAAAGGAAGCCAATGGATAACATGTTCTCAATTTTAAGCTTCTCTCTCAAACTTTGCTTAAACCTTTACCAACTGCTACCACTAGTTTACTCTTAAATTCCATTTAAGAGGTACAATTTGGCAAAAAATTATATATGAAGTTATTTTACATTTGATATCTCAAAATTCATGGTGTTCTACAGAAAGTAATATGTTTTCTAAGAACTTTCAGTAACAGGGGCAAATATTCCACACACACACACAAAAAGTAGGTATAAAACTGTGTACACTGCATAAGCTCCACAACGTTCACCTGCATACTGTGCACACAGATGCAGAAACACAAACAAATGTATGCAAGGAAAAAGCACTGAAAGCATCGCTTAAGCAGCTCTGACAATGTGCCAGGGGCTGTTCCAAACACTTTACACGTATTAAAAGCATTTATTCCTTACAACTGGAGAAGGAAATGGCAACCCACTCCAGTGTGATTGCCTTGAGAATCCCAGGGACTGGGGATCCTGGTGGGCTGACATCTATGGGGTCACACAGAGTCGGACACGACTGAAGCGACTTAGCAGCAGCAACAGCAGCAGTCCTTACAGTTAACTCTATGAGACAGACACAATTACTATCCCCCTATGGTAAAGAGCCCAACGTCACAAAATCAGTAGGTGGTGCATCCAGGATTCAATGCCAGGCACCAAAATGTTAGTTAAGTTATCCCTGGGTAGTTAGGAGTATGTGTCAAACTTACTTAAAATGTTAAATACACTTTTCTATATTTAAAAAAATTTTCCTCGAGCTCACTAAAAATAGTCAAAATGAAAAATCAAGATAGATGAATCACTTCCTTTTCTAACAGTTATAAAGCAATGTCACAGGAAATGTGAACAAACACTACAAATGACCTGGGTTCCCTCAGGGAGCCCAGGAAGAGTGCTCACCGTCCTCATGAGAACAGTGTGGCCAGTGCCCGAGGGCCTTGAGGAGACCCGGCTGCTTTCTGGGCCCACGCTTCGCCTACTACGCTAGAGCAGCACCTCTCCGCCCTCACACTGCTGACACCCTGGACAATCCTCCGTCCCACGCACAGGACGGTATTCAGCAGCATCTCTGGCCTTGGCCAACTCGAGGCCGGGAGCAGCACTGCCACTGCTCTCCCTGCCAGCTGTGACGGCCGAAAACATTTCCAGCCACTGTCCTCCCCGCTGCAGAGCCATGCCACTCTCCCTACAGATGCACATACAAAAGTCATCAATCACACAAGTAGCACCCAAGGGCTTTGGGTGCTCAATAATTTAGCGTGAGACAATACTGCAACACAGACATGAAAATAATTAACGGGCCCTTAGGGTGCAGATGGGCTTCCCAAGTGGCGCTAGTGGCAAAGAACCCGCCTGCCAATGCAGGAGACAGAAGAGGCCTGGGCTCCATCCCAGGTCCAGAGAGCCCCTGAAGGAGGGAATGGCAGCCCACTCCAGTGTTCTTGCCTGGAGAATCTCAAGGACAGAGGAGCCTGGTGGGCTACCGTCTATAGGGAAGAAGAGCTGGACACGACTGAAGCGACTTAAAACACAAACGAGGCAGTAATAGTACAATATGCAGGAAAATGGGAGGCGGGTCAGGTTTTGTTCCCTTGTAGCTCAGCTGGTAAAGAATCTACCTCCAAGGCAGGAAACCCTGGTCCAATTCCTGGGTCGGGAAGATCCGCTGGAGAAGGGATAGGCTACCCACTCCAGTATTCTTGGGCTTCTGTGGTGGCTCAGCTGGTAAAGAATCCGCCTGCAATGTGGGAGACCTGGGTTCAATCCCTGGTTTGGAAAGATCCCTTGGAAAAGGGAATGGCTAGCCACTCCAGTATTCCAGCCTGAAGAATTTCATGGAGTTTATAGTCCATGGGGTCGCAAAAAGTTGGACATGACTGAGTGACTTTCATTTTTGAGGTCAGACCACTGCTAGAGTACTAGATATAATTCTGATCAGTACATTTTAAGGTATGTTCAAGTGAGGTGATGTGGCTTTAAACCTGGTGGGTGACCTTCAGCCTGAAGAAGGCTCCAGGGGACATGAAAGCTCCAACTGTCACGGCGAAAGGGATGTTATTCTTGTACAACAAAACTAAAACCAAAACAAGGAAGCTACAGAAACAAGGACGAACAAAAGGCAACTCTGCGTTAGTTTTACACAGACGAACAGACTAAGGATTCTGTACATTTCTATTGTCACGCCTCAGGAACTGTCCGCTTACATGCTATACAATATGGTTGCCACTATCCACAGGTGATTACTAACCACCTGAAATGTGCTTAACCCAAATTCATGTGGGTTTAAGTGCTGAAAACTGGATTCTGAACAGTATTTTTAAAATGTAAAAAATCTCATTAAAATTTGTTACACTGATTATATGCTGAAATGACATTTTAGATACAGTGGCTTGCCGTATATACTAAAATTAATTTCATCTGTTTCATTTTACGTTTTTAATATGGCTACTGAAAAATTTTCAAATTATACATGTGGTTCTGATTTCGATCAGGCAGCGATGGGCTCAATCACTGACTCTCAAAAGTGTGATCTCTGATTAGCAACTTGAGAATCGCCTGAGAACTTGTTCAAAATGAAAATTCTGAGCCCTTCCACCCAGACCTGCTGAGTCAAACTCTCTGGGGTTGGGACCCAGCAATCTAGTCTCACTAAAGATTTAATTAGCCCTCCAGGTGATTCTGTTTTATGCTAAAGTTTGAGCAACACTAGGATCTAGACTCTAAATCAGCAGTTCTCAAATCAATAAAACTGCACTTTAGAATCCATGTGGACTTTTTTTTTTCTTCAATTATTCACAACCAGGCCCCACGGCCTGAGGTTCTGGTGCCGATGATCTGGGGCAGAGCCCATTCACTGTATTTTTTTCCAAAGCTCCCCAGGTGATTCTATCGTGCCACCAAGGTGGAAAACCACTGAGCAGGACCCAAAAGATGAGGCTGCTGCACACGTGATGCAGGAACTAATGGATACTGTAGATGCCCTTCTGTCACTAAAATCCTACAATTATAAAAGCAAGGCAAAACTTTAAAAATCAAGCAACTTGTCTGAGACAGAAATAAGTAGCTAAAATTAACGATTCTTTAATGCTTTAATGTTAGAACACTACTCGTTAGTCCTGTAATTTGAGGCTACATTTAGGAAGATACAACCGGATAGAGTTTAGAGAAATGTTAATATTGTACTGCATAATCCAATTAGAGATTCTGTTCATGCTACATTCAATCATGTTTTTAAGGACCACATCAAGGTTAAAATATTTCCTGTTTTGAAACTGAATCCAATTTATGTGGGTCCACCCTCCAGACAACACAATAAATATGAAGGTGGCCCATGAAGCATTACAACACCCTATGAGCGGCTCCCTGATTAACCCATGCTACACTGATCCAGCTCATAAAGGCTATGTTCCAGAATACCAGCTGGTTTATTCCCGAGCACCCAAAGGCGCTAGCACACTACAAATGCCACACTGCCACCAGTGAATACACGTATATAGCGAGATGCTATCTCAGGCTATTCAATATTCTTATCAGACCAGAATGGAAAGTCAGAAGAGTGGAGACTTGATTATTTTTTCATTACCTAACTTCATATTTCACCAAGAGTACTCAAGAAATATCAACAAACAAAATAATCCATTGATACCTACTAACCCATAACAAACAGGAAGCACCATCCACTGCACAGTGATAAAGCCTGTCTCCACCATATCCAGAAGTGACACAGTACTAAAGAGGACTAAACAGCTCACTGCACGGCACCCATAGGAAGAACCTGTGAACGGAAAGGGGTTCGCTTCATGGAGTCCACAGAGGAGGAGTCACCGTTATCATTTGCCCTAACACTCTCCAAAGAACAGGGACGCCAGAGGGAGCGACACAAGCACTGCAGTCAAGCTGGCCTCCGGCCTTGTCATACGCGACAATTTGCAGATCTCTCAAAAATAAAGTGCTCCTGTGCCTTTACACATATTACTCCTCAGTCCGGAATGCTCTCGGCATATTTTTATTGGCCCTTCATGACCCAGTCTGAGAATGACCTTCTCTGAGAGGCATCTAGCAGAGTAGGTTTTGATGAACATGTGCTGAATGAACGCGGTTTCCCTGGCCACTTCAGGGAGTGCTGGCCGCTTTCTTCTCAGTAGTATGCTATAATCAGTCACTGTAAAGAATCTATCAACTTGTATTTTAAGTATTTATACCATTCATTCTTAAAGTATGACCCAGTTTGGGAAGGGAGGGTGTCTCTGAGACCTTTTCAGAGTTCTGACTCCGAAACTAATGTTAGTTATCCTTTTCACTCTAATTCTCTCACAAGTGTACAATGGAGTTTTCTAGAGGCTACTTGATATACGATATCTGTTATCACTCTGAAAGCTAAAATAATGTGTTTGCGTACCATGTTTTTACTTTATTTTACTTTCTCATATAGTAAATATTGATAACCATAATCCACATAAGCCAAAGCTCTTTAGAGCCCTCATTCATTTTTAAGAGTAAAGGGATCCTAAGACCAGAATATTTGAGACCTGCTGTCCTGTTTCTTTCTTACTAGGCAATGTATTCCCAGCACCTTCCTCAACCAGTGTTTCCCGAATTAACTAAAGAAATATGCTCTCTTCAGGGGTAGGGGAGCAGAAGTAGTACTCCCAAAGTTTCCCACGGCATTATGAAAACTCCCTCAAGATTTTACAACTCCCTGTGCTGCAATTCCTGCTCATAAGCAACCTTCTGTTGAGTATGTCAGTTTCCTGGACACACTGACAGTGGGAATACCATCCCCAGTATAACAGACACAAGCAATCCAATCATTTGCAAGGAAGAGTCAGACACCAGCTCAGACCCACCAAATTCAACTGATACTTCGGTTTATAGACCAATGTCTTGTGCTTATGAGTGGCTAATGCCCAGAATATTTTATAAACTATATTTGACAAAAATCAAGGTATTAGGCTAAAAGCAAGACCCAGCAAAGCAACCTTTGAACTGTAGCGACTCCACTAAGAAAACACCTCTTTGAGGGGCCCTGCTGAGGGCCTAGGTAGCCTTCCTCTGTGATATTCTTATAATCATTTATTCAACAAAAATGCACTGAATGCCGTTAATGTACCAGGCACTGTACATTAGGTGGTGGCAAACAAACTGCAATCAAGCTCTAAATCCAATCTGCCTAAAACACTGCACATATGTAGGAAAACTGGGAACGGTAAATTAAGGCCAGGTCATAAACAGTCTTGATTAGTAAGGTGCAACATAATGTAAACCAAAAAACATTTTCCTGCCCCTCTTCCACAATTAAGGCTAAGGCAATTCTGTACGGTCTTCAGCCTCATCTTATTCTTGCCTCTTTGCCTAGCTGAGCCCCCAAATGAAGGAAGAAACAATAGCCAGGCTGTTATTAATACTGCCTCTTCCACAGTGCCACACTCCTGCAACCAGACTCCCTCTTACCTACCCCCACAGTGGGGATGCTAACTGATCTCCTCCCCTCTCCCTACCCTTTTTCTTCTTTCCTCCACACTCCTGGATCCGTATCCCTCTTCCTGGGGTCATTTTTCCTTCCCATCATCCATTCTCTCCCTCCTACTACCCCAAGTGTTTACCCCGTGTTCTTTCAAAAAGCTGGACCTACAAAGCTGAATTTAAATTCCTGTCTAAACCCCCCAAGCAATGCTGGGTAAGTGCCACTGCTCACAGAGGAGAAACTGAAGTCCATGCAAGGAAAAATTAAGAGAAGCTGCCTTCAATTTAGCAAACGACAGGCCCTCGCAGGCCTAATTTCCCGAGTGTGGCAGGAGGGCAATACTCAACAGTAAGGGCTCAAAGGAGTCCAAGCGTCCTGTCAAGGGGGCTTACACCTCCTTGCGCCTGTCTAACCATCATTGTGACACGACAGCTCTTCCTATGGCCCTGCTCTCTGACTGACTGGCTCCATCTCAGCCCCTCAGGTCTTGGCTTAAAGTCGCCTTTTTTGGGGGAGGGGGGTGACTGGCTCCATCTCACTCGCTCAGGTCTTGGCTTAAAGTCGCCTTTTTTTTGGGGGGGGGTGACTGGCTCCGTCTCAGCCCCTCAGGTCTTGGCTTAAAGTCGCCTTTTTGTGGGGGGAGTGACTGGCTCCGTCTCAGCCCTCAGGTCTTGGTTTAAAGTCGCCTTTTTTTGGGGGGGGGTGACTGGCTCCGTCTCAGCCCCTCAGGTCTTGGTTTAAAGTCGCCTTTTTTTTGGGGGGGGGGTGACTGGCTCCGTCCCAGCCCTCAGGTCTTGGTTTAAAGTCGCCTTTTTGGGGGGGTGACTGGCTCCGTCCCAGCCCTCAGGTCTTGGCTTAAAGTCGCCTTTTTTTTTGGGGGGGGGTGACTGGCTCCGTCCCAGCCCTCAGGTCTCGGCTTAAAGTCGCCTTTTTGGGGAGGGGGTGACTGGCTCCGTCCCAGCCCTCAGGTCTTGGCTTAAAGTCGCCTTTTTTTTGGGGGGGGGTGACTGGCTCCGTCTCAGCCCCTCAGGTCTCGGCTTAAAGTCGCCTTTTTTTGGGGGGGGTGACTGGCTCCGTCCCAGCCCTCAGGTCTTGGCTTAAAGTCGCCTTTTTTTTGGGGGGGGGTGACTGGCTCCGTCTCAGCCCCTCAGGTCTCGGCTTAAAGTCGCCTTTTTTTGGGGGGGGTGACTGGCTCCGTCCCAGCCCTCAGGTCTTGGCTTAAAGTCGCCTTTTTTTTGGGGGGGGGTGACTGGCTCCGTCTCAGCCCCTCAGGTCTCGGCTTAAAGTCGCCTTTTTTTGGGGGGGGTGACTGGCTCCGTCCCAGCCCTCAGGTCTTGGCTTAAAGTCGCCTTTTTTTTGGGGGGGGGTGACTGGCTCCGTCTCAGCCCCTCAGGTCTCGGCTTAAAGTCGCCTTTTTTTGGGGGGGGTGACTGGCTCCGTCCCAGCCCTCAGGTCTTGGCTTAAAGTCGCCTTTTTTTTGGGGGGGGGTGACTGGCTCCGTCTCAGCCCCTCAGGTCTCGGCTTAAAGTCGCCTTTTTTTGGGGGGGGTGACTGGCTCCGTCCCAGCCCTCAGGTCTTGGCTTAAAGTCGCCTTTTTTTTGGGGGGGGGTGACTGGCTCCGTCTCAGCCCCTCAGGTCTCGGCTTAAAGTCGCCTTTTTTTGGGGGGGGTGACTGGCTCCGTCCCAGCCCTCAGGTCTTGGCTTAAAGTCGCCTTTTTTTTGGGGGGGGGTGACTGGCTCCGTCTCAGCCCCTCAGGTCTCGGCTTAAAGTCGCCTTTTTTTGGGGGGGGGTGACTGGCTCCGTCCCAGCCCTCAGGTCTCGGCTCAGGAGCCCCGTTTTTGCGGGGGAGGAGGCGCTCCCCGGGCACGGATCTCGGGAGGCCGTCCGTCGGGCCCCCCCGAGCTCGGCAGGACGAGGGCCCCGGGGACGCCTCGCGGTCCCGCGCTCCGCCGACGCCCGGAGACGGCGGCCGAGCCCCGGCGCACCGCGGCGCCGCCCCCGACCGCGCGCCCCCGGCCCGCCTCACCCGTCCCCCGGCACCTCCCGCAGCTTCAGCCCCAGGGCCTGCAGCTGGTTGGCGAAGCTGACGAACTCCTCCTCGCAGCCCCCGCCGCCGCCGGACTCCGGCCGGTTCCGCCGCTCCTTGGCCAGGGCCCGGCGCGCCGCCCGCTCGTCCCGCTTGCGCTCGGCCTCGGCTTTGCGGCTGCCGCTGCCCGGCCGGCCCTTGGCGGCCTGCTTCCGGGACATGGCCTCGGCCCCCGCGGCCCGCAGCAGCCGGAGGAAGAGCCGCAGGACCGCCGGGGCGGCCGCCTCAGGGGCCGAAGGAGGCGAAGCGGCGCGGGCTACGGAGCCCGGCGACGGCGACGCGACCACTGCGCCTGCGCCGGCCTGAGGGCGGGCGGGGGGCGGGGCAGGGAGAGGCACCTCGGTCACGTGGCGGGACCCCGCCCCGGCCTGGCCGGGCCGACAAGCGCCATAGAGAGCTCGTCGGGGAGAGCTAGAGGGGCACCCGTGTCTGTTTGCGCCGCTCCGCCCCCTAGCGGTGAGCGGTCCTCCCAACTGCGGCGCGGCTGGGACCGGAGAGAACAGAACAGGGAAAGGTTCCAAAACCGACGACGAACAATAAATAATAAAGTTGATCGGTCGTGTCCGACTCTCTGCGACTTCATGGACTGTAGTCTACCCGGCTCCTCCGTCCATGGGATTCTGCAGGCAAGAGTACTGGAGTGGGTTGCCATTCCTTTCTCCAAGGGGATCTTCCCAACCCAGGGAGGGAACCTGGGCCTCCCACATTGCAGGCAGATTCTTTACTATCTTAAAGCTGAGTGCCGAAGAATTGGTGCTTTTGAGCTGTGGTGTTGGAGAAGACTCTTGAGAGTCCCTTGAACTGCAAGGAGATACAACCAGTCCATCCTAAAGGAGATCAGTCCTGGGTGTTCATTGGAAGGACTGATGTTGAAGCTGAACTCCAATACTTTGGCCACCTGATGGGAAAAACTTGACTCATTTGAAAAGACCCTGATGTTGGGAAGGATCAAAGGAGGGAGGAAAAGGTGACAACAGAGGATGAGATGGTTGGATGGCATCACCAATTCAATGGACATGAGTTCTCGTAAACTCTGGGATTTGGTGATGGACAGGGAGGCCTGGCGTGCTGCAGTCCCTGGGGTCCCACAGAGTCAGACACGACTGAGCGACTGAACTCTTTGCTGTCTGAGCCACCAGGGAAGTCTGATGGCTCAGCCCACACCGTTGATTTAATCCTGCCCTTCTCTCCTTCTCTCATAACTTAGAGAGAAGTAGCCCTTATCCAGAACCACTAGCTCCTCTAATAATCGGGATTCCACCCTAACGCCTCCAACCTAGGTTTGCCTGAACCAAGGGTTTTCACTGGACACAGGACTTTTGATTGTAAAACGGGAACAGCACCAGGCAAACCAAAGTAGCTGGGTAACCCTAATCCACATCTGCTGCTGCTGCTGCTGCTGCTGCTGCTAAGTCACTTCAGTCGTGTCCGACTCTGTACGACCCCATAGACGGCAGCCCACCAGGCTCCCTCGTCCCTGGGATTCTCCAGGCAAGAACAGTGGAGTGGGCTGCCATTTCCTTCTCCAGTGCATGAAAGTGAAAAGTGAAAGTGAAGTCGCTCAGTCATGTCCGACTCTTAGCGACACCATGGACTACACCCTACCAGGCTCCTCTGTCCGTGGGATTTTCCAAGCTCCCCTAAAAGCTAACTCCATCAGTAATCACCTCTCCCCTGCAGAACCTCTCTTCTGCCTCATTCTGGGCCCTCTTTCTTAATGCTCTCTCTCCCCTGCAGAACCCCTTTTCTACCTCGTTCAGGGTTCTCTTTCTTAGCACTCTCCCTCCCCTGCAGAAGCTCTCTTCTGCCTCGTTCTGGGCCCTCTTTCTTAACGCTCTCTCTTCCAGGTGTTGCCACGGTGTTGCCTACCTCTTGACCCTCCAGACAGCCCCTTCCACCATTTCTGGAAATGTCCCTAGAGTTTCTGGCCTTAATTTTATTCTCACACTCTACCTACAAGTGCCCCTTTGGGAGTAGCCTCCATTTCCTCGGCTTCAACTAGCGTTTATCTTCATCTCTAGATGCGGGTATAGCATTGACTCAAAGAGGCATGGCTGCTGTCCTCAAGGAGCCCAGATTCCAGTGAGATATATAGGCAAGGGTACAGCAGTTTCCATGCTGCATGACTTATGTTATCAAGAGTGCAAAAAGTGGAGTGAAAAATGCAAAAAGTTTTCCCAGAAGAGCTGTGTTCTGGGCTGAAGCTCAGAGGATCAGTAGGGCTTAACCAGACTAAGACGGTTAAAAGAGAGGTGATTGTGTGTCCAACACCAAAGCTCTATGAGGAACTGAGGGAAGTTGACCAAGGAGCCCAGAACTTGAGTTATGAGCTAGGAAATGAAAGGAAGGGTCCGTTCTGCACCCAGTCTTGCAAGCTGGAGGAAAGGGTTTAGTCCAAGTCCTCAGAGCTGTGGGGAGACACTGAAGCATTTTCATCCATAACTGACATGAGTAGACTCATCTTTAAAACACATCTTTGGCTTTAGTTAGGAGAATGTGTTGAAGGTAGGATGCCAGGCAGAAGTTCCTGTGGCTATCCAGAGACAGGCAGCGGTGATGTGATGCTGAGTCTGGGATGGAAAGAAAGAGGAGTGGTAGATTGGGAAGATGGATTCACGTGCTAGAAAAAGCTCACGAAACAGAATTGGACTGAACTGTTGCAGAATGATTCACATGCTTCTCTGAAGTTCCTGAAATTCCTCCTGTACAGATCCCCCTTTTATTCTCAGAGAGAACGTGACTTATGCCTGGCCCTGTCTTTAATCGCAACAGACATTCCAAGGCCTGCAGTAACCCCTCTGCTTACATTTAGTTAAGTTGGGAGGCAGTGCTAGGAGTTGGAAACCCCTGGACAGGAAGGTAGAGACCCAGATTGTGGTCTAAGTCTATCACTGACTCACTCCATGATCGTGGGTGAGTTGCTTAACGGTTTCCTCACCTATAAAATGGGAGTAACAGTGAAGACCGCACACAGGCACAGTGATGGTGATGATGGACTTTCATAGTCTTCACCATGTTCAGCTCAGTTCAGGCGCTCAGTCGTGTCCGACTCTTTGCGACCCCATGAAGCACAGCACGCCAGGCCTCCCTGTCCATCACCATTTCCCGGAGTTCACTCACACTCACGTCTGTCGAGTCCGTGATGCCATCCAGCCATCTCATCCTCGGTCATCCCCTTCTCCTCTTGCCCCCAGTCCCTCCCAGCATCAGAATCTTTTCCAATGAGTCAATTCTTCGCATGAGGTGGCCAAAGTACTGGAGTTTCAGCTTCAGCATCTTTCCTTCCAAAGAAATCCCAGGGCTGATCTCCTTCAGAATGGCCTGGTTGGATCTCCGTGCAGTCCAAGGGACTCTCAAGAGTCTTCTCCAACACCACAGTTCAAAAGCATCAATTCTTCGGCACTCAGCCTTCTTCAAAGTCCAACTCTCACATCCATACATGACTACAGGAAAAACCATAGCCTTGACTAGACGGACCTTAGTCGGCAAAGTAATGTCTCTGCTTTTGAATGTACTATCTAGGTTGGTCATAACTTTTCTTCCAAGGAGTAAGCGTCTTTTAATTTCATGGCTGCAGTCACCATCTGCAGTGATTCTGGAGCCCCAAAAAATAAAGTCTGACACTGTTTCCACTGTTTCCCCATCTATTTCCCATGAAGTGATGGGACCGGATGCCATCATCTTCATTTTCTGAATGTTGAGCTTTAGGCCAACTTTTTCGTTCTCCTCTTTTACATTCATCAAGAGGCTTTTTAGCTCCTCTTCAGTTTCTGCCAGAAGGGTGGTGTCACCTGCATATCTGAGGTTATTGATATTTCTCCCGGCAATCTTGATTCCAGCTTGTGTTTCTTCCAGTCCAGCGTTTCTTGTGATATACTCTGCATAGAAGTTAAATAAGCAGGGTGACAATATACAACCTTGATGTACTCCTTTTCCTATTTGGAACCACTCTGTTATTCCATGTCCAGTTCTAACTGTTGCTTCCTGACCTGCATATAGGTTTCTCAAGAGGCAGGTCAGGTGGTCTGGTATTCCCATCTCTTTCAGAATTTTCCACAGTTTATTGTGATCCACACAGTCAAAGGCTTTGACATAGTCAATAAAGCAGAAATAGATGTTTTTCTGGAACTCTTTTGCTTTTTCCATGATCAGTGGATGTTGGCAATTTGATCTCTGGTTCCTCTGCCTCTTCTAAAATCAGCTTGAACATCAAGGAGTTCACGGTTCACGTATTGCTGAAGTCTGGCTTGGAGAATTTTGAGCATTACTTTACTAGCATGTGAGATGAGTGCAATTGTGCGGTAGTTGGAGCATTCTTTGGCATTGCCTTTCTTTGGAATTGGAATGAACAAGGCGTTATTCTATTGCTTTCCAAATACTACCTTATTTAATCATTACAACAACCCAGTGAAATTTGTGGGGGGTTTTTTGAAACTGGACTTTTTAAAAAAAAATTTTATTGGAGTATAGCTGATTTCACACACTAGCAAACTAATGCTCAAAATTCTCCAAGCTAGGCTTCAACAGTACATGAACCAAGAACTCCCAGATGTTCAAGCTGGATTTAGGAAAGGCAGAGGAACCAGAGATCCAATTGCCAACATCTACTGAATCATAGGAAAAGCAAGAGAGTTCCAGAAAAACATCTACTTCTGCTTCATTGACTACACTAAAGTCTTTGACTGTGTGGATCACAGCAAACTGTGGAAAATTCATCAAGATATGGGAATACCAGACCGCCTGACCTGCCTCCTGAGAAATCCGTATGCAGGTCAAGAAGCAACAGTTAGATCCAGACATGGAACAACGGACTGGTTCCAAATTCGGAAAGGAGTACATACATCAATATTCATTGGAAGGTCTGATGCTGAAGCTGAAAAAGCAATACTTTGGCCACCTGATGTGAAGAACTGACTCACTGGAAAAGACCCTGATGCTGGGCAAGACTGAAGGCAAGAAGAGTAGGGGACGACAGAGGATGAGATGGTTGGATGGCATCACTGACTCGATGGACACGAGCTTGAGGAAGTTCCAAGAGTTGGTGATGGACAGGAAAGCCTGGTGTGCTGCAGTCCCTGAGTGTGCAAAGAGTCAGACATGACTGAGTGACTGGACTGAACTGAGTATTCCTCATCTGGAGGAGGGCATGGCAACCCACTCCAGTATTCTCACCTGGAGAATCCCCATGGAGAGAGCAGGCTGGAAGGCTACAGTCCATGGGGTTTCATAGAGCCAGAACAAGAGTGAGCGACTAAAGCGAACTGAACTGAGAGCTAATTCGCATGTCGGGCCAGTGTCAGGTGCACAGCACGGTGAGTCTGTTATCCATGTACGTATATCCACTCTTTTTAGGCTCTTTGCCCGTACAGGCCATTACAGAGTGTGGAGTGAAGTTCCGTGTGCTATGCCGTACAGCCTTACGTTGTCTGTTTTATTTTCAGTAATGCTGCAAGGAGATCCAACCAGTCCATTCTGAAGGAGATCAACCCTGGGATTTCTTTGGAAGGAATGATGCTGAAGCTGAAACTCCAGGACTTTGGCCACCTCATGTGAAGAGTTGACTGAATGGAAAAGACTCTGATGCTGGGAGGGGTTGGAGGCAGGAGGAGAAGGGAACGACCGAGGATGAGATGGCTGGATGGCATCGCTGACTCGATGGACGTGAGTCTGAGTGAACTCCGTGAGTTGGTGATGGACAGGGAGGCCTGGTGTACTGCAATTCATGAGGTTGCAAAGAGTTGGACACGACTGAGCAACTGAACTGAACTGAACTGATGTGTCAACCGCAATCTTCCAGTCTATCCCTCCCCTGCCTTACTCCCTGATAACTATAAATGTGTTTTCTACATCTGTAACTCTGTTTCTGTTTTGTAGAGAAATTCGTACCCTTTTTTTAGATTTCACGTGTAAGTGATATCATATGATATTTATGTTTCTCTGTCTGACCTATTGAAACGTGTGTTATTTTTAATCCCCACCTTGTAGGTGAGAAAACTGAGGCACAGAGAGGTTGCGTAACTTGCTCAAAGTCACACAGCCAGGAAGTGGCAGAGATAGGGTTTGAAGCCAGGCCACCTAGGTCCAGAGTATATGCTCTTAACCACTGTGTTATACCACACATATAACTTTTTCTTAAACTATGGAGAGCCCTCTACAAAACACCTGAATTTATTTCATTATTAACTCCCTTACCCTGCCCATAATTGTTGTCGATACAGGCTTTCTACTGTATCTGTTGTCAGATATGGCTACTATCTGCACTTTCTCTGCGTTAAAGTGCATCATAAAGATTTAGAGGCTGGTAGGCCTGGGTTTCTATCCTGGTTTCATTTTAGATGAGTTATTTAACTTCTGAATCTCACGTTTCTATTCTGCAAAATGACTAAGATAACGTTAGAATGGGAGGAAGCGTTGTAAAAATGACATAAAAATGTTAAGCCCCAGGTCAGCAGTAGGCACCAGCATAGTTAAGCTGTTTGAATCGTCCCTCTGTGGAAAACTCCTGGGCTCAGGGCAAACAGTGACATTGCAAACCTCAGAAACCAGGAAAGAAGAGTTTCCACAAAAGAAGAGTTCCACCAAACACGCAGAAAGGCAGAATGTATGGAAATACTGGCAATCGCAAAGACTCGCACGTCGAGCACAGGTTCCTGCGCCCAGTGCGTAGTGAGGCCAAACAAACCAAGACATCAGAGTCTGGAGCAGAGAAAGCTTTACTGAGGGCCGTGCAAGGGGATGCGAGTGCATGTGTGCACACTCAGTCACCCTGTCGTGTCCCGCTCTCTGCACCCCCATGGACTACAGCCCACCAGGCTCTTCTGTCCCTGGAACTGTCCAGGCAAGAATGCTGGAGCAGAGTGCCATTTCCTAGTCCAGGGGATCTTCCCAGGGGATCAAGCCAGTGTCTCTTGCATCTCCTGCTTTGGTAGGCAGGTTCTTTGCCACTGATGCCACCTCCGAAGCCCCAAGGAGGTGGGTGATGTGAGCCCCAAAACTCCAAACTCCTAGAAGGGCTTCAGCAAGCCATGTTCAAAGACAAGGTGAGAGAGGGTCTTAGCTGGTTTTTTCAGACTTCTTAGTGTAGAAATCCTTTGTTCTTGCAGCTATCCATACAGGTCAGGTCACAATATTCCTGTAAACCATCAATAAGACAAATCTTATTCTCTGTTCTGTGACTTTTTTTCTCTATATGAGTAGAAAAGTGTTATACACTTAAAGGTCAGCGCCTTGAGATGGGCTGTCTTGTGTATTGCAGGCTATAGGCAACATTCTTAACTGGAAGCAAAAGCAATCAAATCAAAGGTTAAAGTAAAAAGCAGATCTAATATGCAGTCAGGTTAGTTCTTCCCTATTACAGCCCTTCTTGTAAAATCTTTTCTTGCATAAGCCCTTGACCTGTCAGGCCATGCCTAGAATTTTCAAAGAGCTTGTCTTTCTTCTGTCATCACAGGCCTGTGTTTAACAATGTCTCCCTTTGAGTGAAAGTCAATACTGCTTATATATTATATCTAAAGGCCAAAGGAAGGGAGGACTAGTGAATTAAAATGAATGTTCTAATTCTAGCTTCTGCAGAATTAATTAAAAGAATCATCGAACCTCATTGACTGGCATTTAGTCCAAATTAGTTTTTTTTTAGTGTGACGACTCAGCAGAAGCAGCAGCGACTCCCCTGCTGGTCCTCTGGCTAATTCTCCATGCTCTCAGTGCAAGGGCCTCAGGTTTGATCCCTGGTCAAGGAACTACATCCCATATCCTGCAACTGAAAATATCCCTCACGCCACAAGGAAGATTGAAGAACGCATGTGCTACAACTAAGACCCAGCACAGCCAGATAAAACTAATTGAAAAAAATTTTTAGTGTGACTAGTCAGTCCTAAAGGAAATAAACCCTGAATATTCGTTGGAAGGACTGATGCTGAAGCTGAAGCGCCAAATACTTTGGTCACCTGATGCGAAGAGCTGACTCATAGGAAAAGCCCCTGATGCCAGGAAAGATTGAGGGCAAGAGGAGAAGTGGGCGACAGGAAGAGATGGTTGGATGGCATCACTGACTTGATGGACATGAGTTTGAGCAAACTCCATGAGATGGCGAAGGGCAGGGAAGCCTAGTGTGCTGCAGTCCATGGGGCCACAAAGTCACGTTAAGTCAGACATGACTTAATGACTTAACAACAAGAAAGTAGAATTTTAGTGAAGAAATGCAGTTGTAGGGCTTGCAAGAACATACAGTGCGAATATGGGGAAATGAGAAGTCTCACACACTGCTCTTGGGAGGTAAACTAGTCTGGCCACTGGGAGGGCAAATTTGGGCAGTCTCTGGTAATATTTAAATGTCTGGTGACTTAGAAATATTCCATCTCGCTAACTGTTCTAAAACTAATCTCGCACACAAGCACTAGGAGGTGGCATAGAGGTGAGTAAAAGAAAGTAATCAGAAATAGAGTAAAACCCATCAGTAGGCAAAGAGCTTCTGCAACTGTGAAGCAGTCACCTGTGAAATACTAGGCAACCATTTAAAAGAACGGTGAAGGGAAAGTGAGGCAGGTCTGGATGAGCTCGCATGGGTAGCTTTCCTGAATGTTGTAGAATGAAAAGGCATGCGGCAAAGCAATCCATTCCACTAATCTTTGTAAAAAACAGCAAAACAGAAGAACTGGATGTTTCCTGCTGTGCGTGTGTATGGTCCCTCCTCGGAATATGTGGAAGACAGCTCCAGGGCCCCTGTGGCTCCAAACCCACAGGCACCCATTATATCATGTGGCTGTAATGCAGTCCTTCCTGTGTAACCGCAGTCTCCCCACTCGCAGATGCAACCAACCTCGGATCCCCCGTTGGCTGAATTCATGGGTGGAAGCTCCCCGATGCAGAGGCTGACTGTTCTGTCTTTATTTTCTTTGTTTATTTTTGTTTACTTTGGGCTCTGCTGGGTCTTTGCTGCTGTGCACGGGCTGTCCCTAATTGCTTCTCATGGTTGTGGCTTCTCTTGATACGGAACACGGGCTCGAGCGTACTCTAGACACCTAAACAGTAGTTCCTGACATGTGTGGGATCTTAGCTCCTCAACCAGGGGTGGAACCCATGTCGCCTGCACTGGCAGGAGGATTCTCAACCACTGGACCACCAGGGAAGTCCATGCTGGCTATTCTTAAATATGTGAAAAAGAAGGTCTGGAAAGATAAAGACCAAACTGACAGGAATGAGGAGGGAGGAAAGACCGGTAGTGCACTTCCTTTATATGTTATTTTTTTAATGAGTGCAATATGGTTGCATATTTTGTATATATAACAAAATTGTTTTTACTGAACTAATAAAATCTATTCTGTCCTTCACACTGAAGCTCAACAGAGTTTCGGGGGACCTGCTGTATCAGGTAAGATGAATTGGTGATGAGCATATTGCTTTTCCCAGAGTCTTCTCAGCGTCCTTAGCATCCTGCTTTCTTGCCTTTCCCTCTGTACTACCCTCAGATCAGTCTCGCTGCATTGCTAAGTTGCTCTTCCTGTGAGGACCTGGCTTTCTTGTTTGTTTGTTTTTAATTTTTGGCCACCCAATAGCGTGCAGCATCTTAGCTCCCCGACCAGGGGAAGAACCTGTGGCCCCTGTACAGGAAGGGCAGGGTTGACCACAGAACCCCCAGGGAAGTCCCAGGACATGGCTTCTAAGCAAAATCGAGTTTCAACACAGCCATGTCCAAACCGTCACAGACGTTTTCAGCACTAAATCTGATGACACGTCATTCCATTTGACGGGCATGCAGCGGATATGTAGACATCGGATACTCAGGACAAAGAACGTCCCCTCGGCCCGCCTCCCGGAACCACTCTGCATGGTCACCTGGGCGAGGCGGCCATTCTGTGCAGCTGGCTGGTGGGCAGCATCTCAGAGGACAAGGTCAGGGAAGAGAGCACCAAGGCCAGGCCTTTCATTTCATCCTCCGTGCTTGATGCTGTGGCAATGCAGCACGATGTGACTGCCTTCTGTTCCATCTCATAGCAGGCCACAGGGAAGAATGTTATTCAGCAAAGGTCTTAGAACATCCCTAACAGTCTCGTGGCTAAGACTCTGCGCTCCCAATGCAGGGGGCCTGGGTTCAATCCCTGGTCATTCCCACACGCCACAACCAAGAGCCTGCGTGACACAGTCAAATAAATGTTTTGTCTTTTTTTTCTCTCTGTCTCTCCTGGGCATCCTCTGTGTCTGCTGGTGGTGGTGTGCCGGAGCCCACGTGAGGAAGCCCGCCATGGCAAAGGTCATAAGGAAGGAAGTCTGACAAAACACAAAGGCGTGATCTGGCTTCAGGGGTTCCCCCTGAGTTTTCCTGAACATTTACCCCCAAAAACCAGAGGCCTGATTTTATTGTACTGTGCTTTCCACTCTTCTGCCTCTAAAAGGAATTACCTTAGGGCTCCATTTAACAGTCTCCTGCATATGAAAGGAATGTTTCAGCTCAGACCCCTCTGATGGCTCTCTAACTTGCCTAACAGGTTCCCCCAGACTTTTTACAACTTGTGAATTGCTTACAGCCCCCCAAAGAGGCACAAAGCTTAAAGCATCTTAAAGATACAGAGCCTTTTCTAAAGAGCTAAAAATTATATTGGTGACAGGTTTTCACTGTTGACTCAATGACTGCTGCCAGGCCTCCATATTCTTTATCTTTTAGGCACCTGGGAGGATATCAATCAATGTAATCAGGATGCAGAAATAGGAATATAGCAGTTTTGATGTTAGCAACACTAGACTTCTGAGTTAATTACTTTTCTCTTTATAAATCACTGTACTCCTTTTACTTGTTATAAATTGTTGTATCTTTGCTATGTAAGAATGTAACTTTATTTAGTGCTTTCTGAGAGTGGCACCGACTTTGGGAAGAACAACACTGTTAGGGCAAATAAGTCTTCTGGTTAACAAACCCTTATCAGAAAAAGGGCTGTAAAATGTTAATTGGCCCTCTGCCAGAAGATGATGTAAATCATCACCTAAGACCTGTGTATACAACTAGGTATGCAGAGAGAAAGCCTGGTCTCCATAAGAGTCAGGGCTGCTGACGCTGCATAATTTATATTATCCATTGATCTCTATGTACAATCAAAATTATAAAAGGCCTTCTGATCAACAGAGGATGGGCCAGTCACTGGACTGGTTTCCTCTGTGTCTTTACTCTGTTTTCTGGCTGAATTCCCATCTGGGGCGTGGAGGCTCACAATGTCTACTTACTTGCCCCAGCTTCTAAGATCCACGCGAGAGGGAGCCCGAGGTGGGGCACCCCCCACTATTCAAGAGGATGCCGGTGGCCTAACGTAGACGGTGCAAGTTCCTTGTCTTGGAACTTTATTGGTTTTCCACATGAACCAAGTTATGCAGCATCTTTTCTCCACTAAATTTTCCTACTATACTATTTCTTCTTAATTTCTTTTATATTTCTAAATAAGTAAGTTTTTCCTCACCACACCATCCCTGCTTTGAATTACGCTGGATCCACTGGGGCTGGACCCCGGCAGTGGTGGTGGTGTGCATGTGTGCACACATGCGTGAAGCCTTGTCACCCCTCTGCCTCTTTCCCTTTGTGGCCCCTGCTCTTGGTGGTGGCTGCTCCCCTGGGTGCCTCCAGTCCTTCTCGTTTTCCTCTCTTGTCATCTTTCTCTGAGTCTCCAGTGCCTCCTTTGTCTCACTCCCTGAGCATAGGGTAGATGAAAAAGAAAAGACTTTTGGAGCGGTCAGGCTGAATTAAGTCCCAATCCCTGTCTGCTGCCAGCCGCCTGTCTGACCAGACCTGCTTTCCATCAAGCTGAGGTTTCCTCATCCCAGAAATGAGGGCAGCGCTGGCTCCTTCTCTGAGTTTTCCTGAGATGGTGATATCACAGCCCTAAGAAAGTTCCCGATCAGTTAAATACTAGCTTCCCGTCTCCCCTCTCCCTTACTCCTCCTTTTTCTCCACCTCACCACTGCTCTCTCCACTTTCCCTTAAATGGCTATAAAGCTGATATAAATATATAAATACATATATAAATTATATATATATAAATTTTTATATAAAAGTATATTCAGTTCAGTTCAGTCGCTCAGTTGTGTCCAGCTCTTTGCGACACCGTGAACTGCAACACACCAGGCCTCCCTGTCCATCACCAACTGCTGGAGTCCACCCAAACCCATGTACATTGAGTCAGTGATGCCATCCAACCATCTCACCCTCTGTCATCCCCTTCTCCTCCTGTCCCCAATCCCTCCCAGCATCAGGGTCTTTTCAAATGAGTCAGCTCTTCACATCAGGTGGCCAAACTATTGGAGTTTCAGCCTCAACATCAGTCCTTCCAATGAACACCCAGGACTGATCTCCTTTAGGATGGACTGGTTGGATCTCCTTGCAGTCCAAGGGACTCTCAAGAGTCTTCCCCAGCACCACAGCTCAAAAGCATCAATTCTTTGGTGCTCTTTATAATCCTACTCTCACATCCATACATGACTACTGGGAAAGCCATAGCCTTGACTAGACAGACCTTTGTTGGTAATGTCTCTGCTTTTTAATATGCTGTCTAGTTTGGTCATAACTTTCCTGCCAAGGAGCAAGCGTTTTTAATTTCATGGCTGCAATACCAAATTACATTTACATGTAAAGTAAATAGCTCAGTATTCTACATTGTTAATTTTTCTGGCAACTAAACAGAATATTTTGCCTGGCTCTTGAGGGGATTAAAAGACACAGGTTTTTTCAGCCTGAATGGGAGGGGAATTGGGGTGAGAACTGATACATGCATGTGTATGACTGAGCGCCTTTGCCGTCCACCTGAAACTATCACGGTGTTAACTGGCTACATGTGTGTCAGTCACTCAGTCATGTCTGACTCTTTGCGACCCCATGGACTGTATCCCACCAGGCTCCTATGTCCGTGGAATCCTCCAGGCACGAATACTGAAGTGGGTTGCTATCCCCTTCTCCAGGGGATCTTCCCAACCCGGGCATCGAACCCGGGTCTCCCACACTGCAGGCAGACTCTTTACCGTCTGAGTCACCAGGGAAGCCTGTTAATCAGCTATACTCTGATATAAAATAAAAAAAATTTAAAGGAAGTAATACTGGCTCTTAAACAGTATTTCAGTATTATAATGTAGACCAAATTGTCCCAATTTCTTTGAAAAGAACGTTCCCTTCATAATAAAGTGATATTCTAAAAATAAAAAATATTAACAGAGAAAGTTTTTTATTTCCACGCGCCCCTCACTTGACTTCTCCATTTTATCAATGTCCCTTGAAGGTGATGTAAGGTGATGGGTGTGGGAATGGGAGCCTCCGTTCCTGGAGGAGGTGCTCATACTCATTCAAAATGACTCTGCTAGCCCTTGAGCTGCAGGACTTATCTGTACGGCTCCAGAACAATTTCTTTGTTTGGTGTCTCTGTGCCAGCGATCCTAATTGCCCGCAGTGTCCGTGGTTATCATCAGACACCTGGGCAAACCACCTGAAGCTGCCTCATCAGCGCCTGGGCCAGGACCCCACCCTGTGGCGCGGATTAACTCGCAGGCAGGCGCTGGGCAGAGGAGCCCTGTGCTGCAGGGCCCACAAGGGGGCAGCAGAGAGACATCTTTCTCTCTCTTTCCAGGCAATCCGCAGGGAAGTTTTTCTGATAGGAAAAACATAACCTACCATGGGAGAAAACCTGAAAAGACGTTAAAGAATTTTTTTACTCATCCATAATCCCGCCCTCAGAGATAGTGATTGTTGCAGTTTCAGTGTATCGGGTTGACTCATATGAAATCACTGACAACTGACCATTTTATAACCTGCAAAAATAAGACTTTCACGTGGTTTAACCTAACATTTCCTCCCATCTTTTCTCTATGATGAACAAAATGCATTTTTAAATAAAAAATTGAGATGAGACTGTATGTGCATGTGTGTGCATTTTTAAAATCTGCCTCTTAAAATGAAATATTGACGATTACAAACGTGGATTAAGAATAATGCAATGTACACAACATTCTTGACTCTCCTCTCTTGGGAAATAAAATGTCACATACAACTGAAGCCCACACCCAATTCTCCCCCAAACCTGCTCCCTCCCCAGTTCCCTGGGGTGACCACACTCATGAATTTGTTGTTTATCATACACAGGTTTATGTCACTACACAATATGCATTTCTAACTTCGCATAAATGATACCAAAGTGAATGCATCATTTTATGACTTGCTGACTGAACTTTATGCTTTCAATATATCATTTTTATTGAAGTAGTTGATTTACAACACTGTGTCTGCAGTGTACAGCAAAGTGATTCAGTTATACATATATTTATTCTTTTTCACATTCTTCTTTATTATGGTCTATTACAGGATGCTGAATATGGTTTCCCGTGTTATACAGTAAGACCTTGTTTATATATAATAATTTATATATAATTTATTTTATATGTATCTGTTTATCTCTTAGTTTGTATCTGCTAATCCCAAACTCCCAATTTATCCCTCCCCATCTCCTTTTAGTAACCATAAGCTTCTTTTCTGCGTCTGTGAGTCTGTTTTGTAAATAAGTTCATTTGTGCCGTATTTTAAATTCCGCATATAAGTGGTATCATATGGTATTTGGCTTTCTCTTTCTGACCTACTTAACTCGGTGTGATAAACTCTAGGTTGATCCATGTTCTGCAAACAGCATTATTTCGTTCTTTTTTGGCTGAGCAGCATTTCATTATATGTATACACATGCACACACACCACATCTGCGCCCGTCCGTCTGTCGGTGGACTCTAGGCTGTCTCCACGTCTTCACTGTTGCAAATAGTGAATATTTACTGAATATTGCAGCACATGTTTCTTTTCAAATTGCAGCTGTCGCCACAGACATGCTCAGGAGTGGGTTTGTTGGGTCACGGCAGCTGTATTTTCAGTTTTTTAAGGAACTACCCTAATGTTTTCCATATTGGCTACACCAATTTACACTCCCACCAACAGGGTAGGAGAGGCCCTTTTCTCCACACCCTCTCCAGCATTTGTTACTTGTAGACTTTTTAATGATGGCCATTCTGACCAGTGTGAGGTGGTACCTCATGATAGTTCTGATTTGCATTTCTGCTGTATATTGCCACCCTGCTTATTTAACTTCTATGCAGAGTACATCACGAGAAACGCTGGACTGGAAGAAACACAAGCTGGAATCAAGATTGCCGGGAGAAATATCAATAACCTCAGATATGCAGATGACACCACCCTTATGGTAGAAAGTGAAGAGGAACTAAAAAGCCTCGTGATGAAAGTGAAAGAAGAGAGTGACAAAGTTGGCTTAAAGCTCAACATTCAGAAAACAAAGATCATGGCATCCAGTCCCGTCACTTCATGGGAAATGGATGGGGAAACAGTGGAAACAGCGTTAGACTTTATTTTGGGAGGCTACAAAATCACTGCAGATGGTGACTGCAGCCATGAAATTAAAAGATGCTTACTCCTTGGAAGGAAAGTTATACCAACCTAGATAGCATATTCAAAAGCAGAGACATTACTTTGCCGACTAAGGTCCGTCTAGTCAAGGCTATGGTTTTTCCAGTAGTCATGTATGGATGTGAGAATTGGACTGTGAAGAAGGCTGAGCGCTGAAGAATTGATGCTTTTGAACTGTGGTGTTGGAGAAGACTCTTGAGAGTCCCTTGGACTGCAAGGAGATCCAACCAGTCCATTCTGAAGGAGATCAACCAACCCTGGGATTTCTTTGGAAGGAATGACACTAAAGCTGAAACTCCAGGACTTTGGCCACCTCATGCAAAGAGTTGACTCATTGGAAGAGACTTTGATGTCGGGAGGGATTGGGGGCAGGAGGAGAAGGGGACGACAGAGGATGAGATGGCTGGATGTCATCACTGACTCGATGGACGTGAGTCTGAGTGAACTCTGGGAGTTGGTGATGGACAGGGAGGCCTGGCGTAATGCGATTCATGGGGTCGCAAAGAGTTGGACACGACTGAGTGACTGAACTGAACTGAACAATCAGCGATACTGAGCACCTTTTCATGTGCCTATTTGTTATCTGTATGAACATTATATTTTATTAACTTTATCCATGTTGATACCTGTCACTTTGGTTGATTCATTCTCAAATTTTTTGCTATTAAATATTCAGGGTTGCTATCAGCCTCTTTCCACTAGACTGGGCTCTCCCATGCTGGAACTCTGTATTAACCATCTATGGCCTTAGAGGCCCCATTAATGGGTGTTGAGTGGAATGGACAGATGCAGGAAGTGAATGAGTAAGGATCACTGTTCTAGAAAATTGAGCCTGGATTCCTCTGCTGGGTACCCAAGGCAGAGTGCACTGGTGATGAGAAGGCGCTCATGTCTGGGAGAAGTGGACATCAAGACTGCACGTTTCCTGGTGATGTCACATCTCTAGTGCCAGACTTGGGATGCTAGGACCTGCCATCCAGAAGTGAAGGGCAGAGCAGGAGCATCAGGAAAAGCCCCCAGAGGATCCTGAGGCCATTCCTGAAAGGAAGTGGGTTCCTTTCACCATGGCAAGCAAGAGCCCACATTTTTAGATAAAGACATTTAGACTATGTCAACATGTCTCAGAATTCTCTGAGAATTTACCTCCAGTTTTTTTGACAGTTAAAATATATGATTGGTAGGAAATGGCATTGCTGGAACCTTCAAACACAAACAACCAAAAAAATAAAACCTCCATTCCTTTAGTAGCTAAGATCTTCTTAACTCTGAGGAGTTTATATTATCTGTAAAATGAACCGAAAAACGCAAGGATGACAATAAACCAGAGTAGCAACGAGGAATAGCGACAAGAGTTTAGGGGCTCTGGAATCAGAGTAGAGTTAGGATCCTGAACCTTCCACTTCTTGACCATGTGATGCTGGGTAAGTTAGCTAACCACTAAATTTCTGTCTCTTCATCTGCAAAATAAATACCGATGCCCACTTTGCAAGCTGATGGGGGTAAACTGCCCGATCTATACTGATTATCCTATAAAAGGGAGCAGCTTTTATTGGCAGGCTGGTTCTGACACTTGAAGCTGGACCCGCTCATTGAGAGAGAAAGAAAACTCCTCACAGTTACAGAAAGCCAGAATCTCATGTGCCAGCTGCTGCCAGCTGCTGGTCCTGAAACGGTTGTCAGCCCTCTCCTGGAACATGTCTGTCCCTTGAGGAAGGTACATCTCTGACATCCCAGGAAGCTGCCTTTTGTTCTGTGTCCCCTTCTCTTCTTAGAGAAGATGGAAGGGGGAAAGGGTATCAGCGAATTTTAAGAAAAAAAAAAGTGCCCAAGTTCAGCTAAGAATCCTATGTGAAATCTCCAGGTGCAAAAGCCTCCCGAAAATGCGACTTGTTGGGACCTTCAGCCTTCTGCTGCAGTCCTGCAATGCTTTGCACCTGGACAAACGTCTCTGCCTAGAACTCGAAACAGAAAGAAGCTATAAGCGACTGAAAATAACTGGGTGCAGGCACAGATGGGGCAAATTCGAACAACAAAGAAACTAAAAAGTCCAACAGCCACTCCTGAAAATCTGGGAGCAACAGCAGGGTGCTGAGCATACCCCCTGCACACACATCACCAAAGGGGGAGGCACACCAGCCGAGCCCCGCCTCTGGCTCCACCCCTGGACACAGCACATAGGGAACCAGCTTGTGCCTCCCTGGGGAGCGAGCCCACAAGGGAAACTGTTCTCGGTCCACCTGCTGCAGGAGGGCCCCAATAAAGCCTTGCCTGAATTTCTTGTCTGGCCTTTGGTCAATTTCTCTTGATTGAGAAGGCCAAAAACCCTAGTCAATAACAAAAGGAGGTGAAACCCAGTGGCTCCACCCACCTACTCTCCCCAGCGAACATATCTCCTTCTTTCCAGTTAGATGAAAAAGGATGTCCATCAGCAGATGAATGGATAAGAAAGCTGTGGTACATATACACAATGGAGTATTACTCAGCCCTTAAAAAGAATACATTTGACTCAGTTCTAATGAGATGGATGAAACTGGAGCCGATTATACAGAGTGAAGTAAGCCAGAAAGAAAAACACCAATACAGTATACTGACACATATATATGGAATTTAGAAAGATAGTAACGATGACCCTGTATGTGAGACAACAAGAGACACAGAGGTCTAGAACGGACTTTTGGCCTCTGAGGGAGAGGGAGAGGGTGGGATGATTTGGGAGAATGACACTGAAACATGTATACTATCATATAAGAAACGAAGCGCCAGTCTATGTTCAATACAGGATACAGGATGCTTGGGGCTGGTGTATGGGATGATCCGGGGAGACGGTGTGGGGTGGGAGGTGGGAGGGGGCTTCGGCATTGGGAGATCATGTACACCTGTGGCTGATTCATGTCAATGTATGGCAAAACTAATACAGTATTGTAAAGTAGAATAAAGTATTAAAAAAAAGAAAAGAAAAAGGAATCGGGGTCAAAATGATCCCCATGGAGCAGATCTATTCAAAGAAATGAGCATTTAATTTTTGTACTTACCATTATATACACACACTTTATTTAAATTAGCCTTTATTTTAATTTGTTCCCCTAGAGCCGCTAGGACTTCACTTTGCTGTGGACTGGAAGAAACACAAGCTGGAATCAAGATTGCCGGGAGAAATATCAATAACCTCAGATATGCAGATGACACCACCCTTATGGTAGAAAGTGAAGAGGAACTAAAAAGCCTCGTGATGAAAGTGAAAGAAGAGAGTGACAAAGTTGGCTTAAAGCTCAACATTCAGAAAACAAAGATCATGGCATCCAGTCCCGTCACTTCATGGGAAATGGATGGGGAAACAGTGGAAACAGCGTTAGACTTTATTTTGGGAGGCTACAAAATCACTGCAGATGGTGACTGCAGCCATGAAATTAAAAGATGCTTACTCCTTGGAAGGAAAGTTATACCAACCTAGATAGCATATTCAAAAGCAGAGACATTACTTTGCCGACTAAGGTCCGTCTAGTCAAGGCTATGGTTTTTCCAGTAGTCATGTATGGATGTGAGAATTGGACTGTGAAGAAGGCTGAGCGCTGAAGAATTGATGCTTTTGAACTGTGGTGTTGGAGAAGACTCTTGAGAGTCCCTTGGACTGCAAGGAGATCCAACCAGTCCATTCTGAAGGAGATCAACCAACCCTGGGATTTCTTTGGAAGGAATGACACTAAAGCTGAAACTCCAGGACTTTGGCCACCTCATGCAAAGAGTTGACTCATTGGAAGAGACTTTGATGTCGGGAGGGATTGGGGGCAGGAGGAGAAGGGGACGACAGAGGATGAGATGGCTGGATGTCATCACTGACTCGATGGACGTGAGTCTGAGTGAACTCTGGGAGTTGGTGATGGACAGGGAGGCCTGGCGTAATGCGATTCATGGGGTCGCAAAGAGTTGGACACGACTGAGTGACTGAACTGAACTGAACAATCAGCGATACTGAGCACCTTTTCATGTGCCTATTTGTTATCTGTATGAACATTATATTTTATTAACTTTATCCATGTTGATACCTGTCACTTTGGTTGATTCATTCTCAAATTTTTTGCTATTAAATATTCAGGGTTGCTATCAGCCTCTTTCCACTAGACTGGGCTCTCCCATGCTGGAACTCTGTATTAACCATCTATGGCCTTAGAGGCCCCATTAATGGGTGTTGAGTGGAATGGACAGATGCAGGAAGTGAATGAGTAAGGATCACTGTTCTAGAAAATTGAGCCTGGATTCCTCTGCTGGGTACCCAAGGCAGAGTGCACTGGTGATGAGAAGGCGCTCATGTCTGGGAGAAGTGGACATCAAGACTGCACGTTTCCTGGTGATGTCACATCTCTAGTGCCAGACTTGGGATGCTAGGACCTGCCATCCAGAAGTGAAGGGCAGAGCAGGAGCATCAGGAAAAGCCCCCAGAGGATCCTGAGGCCATTCCTGAAAGGAAGTGGGTTCCTTTCACCATGGCAAGCAAGAGCCCACATTTTTAGATAAAGACATTTAGACTATGTCAACATGTCTCAGAATTCTCTGAGAATTTACCTCCAGTTTTTTTGACAGTTAAAATATATGATTGGTAGGAAATGGCATTGCTGGAACCTTCAAACACAAACAACCAAAAAAATAAAACCTCCATTCCTTTAGTAGCTAAGATCTTCTTAACTCTGAGGAGTTTATATTATCTGTAAAATGAACCGAAAAACGCAAGGATGACAATAAACCAGAGTAGCAACGAGGAATAGCGACAAGAGTTTAGGGGCTCTGGAATCAGAGTAGAGTTAGGATCCTGAACCTTCCACTTCTTGACCATGTGATGCTGGGTAAGTTAGCTAACCACTAAATTTCTGTCTCTTCATCTGCAAAATAAATACCGATGCCCACTTTGCAAGCTGATGGGGGTAAACTGCCCGATCTATACTGATTATCCTATAAAAGGGAGCAGCTTTTATTGGCAGGCTGGTTCTGACACTTGAAGCTGGACCCGCTCATTGAGAGAGAAAGAAAACTCCTCACAGTTACAGAAAGCCAGAATCTCATGTGCCAGCTGCTGCCAGCTGCTGGTCCTGAAACGGTTGTCAGCCCTCTCCTGGAACATGTCTGTCCCTTGAGGAAGGTACATCTCTGACATCCCAGGAAGCTGCCTTTTGTTCTGTGTCCCCTTCTCTTCTTAGAGAAGATGGAAGGGGGAAAGGGTATCAGCGAATTTTAAGAAAAAAAAAAGTGCCCAAGTTCAGCTAAGAATCCTATGTGAAATCTCCAGGTGCAAAAGCCTCCCGAAAATGCGACTTGTTGGGACCTTCAGCCTTCTGCTGCAGTCCTGCAATGCTTTGCACCTGGACAAACGTCTCTGCCTAGAACTCGAAACAGAAAGAAGCTATAAGCGACTGAAAATAACTGGGTGCAGGCACAGATGGGGCAAATTCGAACAACAAAGAAACTAAAAAGTCCAACAGCCACTCCTGAAAATCTGGGAGCAACAGCAGGGTGCTGAGCATACCCCCTGCACACACATCACCAAAGGGGGAGGCACACCAGCCGAGCCCCGCCTCTGGCTCCACCCCTGGACACAGCACATAGGGAACCAGCTTGTGCCTCCCTGGGGAGCGAGCCCACAAGGGAAACTGTTCTCGGTCCACCTGCTGCAGGAGGGCCCCAATAAAGCCTTGCCTGAATTTCTTGTCTGGCCTTTGGTCAATTTCTCTTGATTGAGAAGGCCAAAAACCCTAGTCAATAACAAAAGGAGGTGAAACCCAGTGGCTCCACCCACCTACTCTCCCCAGCGAACATATCTCCTTCTTTCCAGTTAGATGAAAAAGGATGTCCATCAGCAGATGAATGGATAAGAAAGCTGTGGTACATATACACAATGGAGTATTACTCAGCCCTTAAAAAGAATACATTTGACTCAGTTCTAATGAGATGGATGAAACTGGAGCCGATTATACAGAGTGAAGTAAGCCAGAAAGAAAAACACCAATACAGTATACTGACACATATATATGGAATTTAGAAAGATAGTAACGATGACCCTGTATGTGAGACAACAAGAGACACAGAGGTCTAGAACGGACTTTTGGCCTCTGAGGGAGAGGGAGAGGGTGGGATGATTTGGGAGAATGACACTGAAACATGTATACTATCATATAAGAAACGAAGCGCCAGTCTATGTTCAATACAGGATACAGGATGCTTGGGGCTGGTGTATGGGATGATCCGGGGAGACGGTGTGGGGTGGGAGGTGGGAGGGGGCTTCGGCATTGGGAGATCATGTACACCTGTGGCTGATTCATGTCAATGTATGGCAAAACTAATACAGTATTGTAAAGTAGAATAAAGTATTAAAAAAAAGAAAAGAAAAAGGAATCGGGGTCAAAATGATCCCCATGGAGCAGATCTATTCAAAGAAATGAGCATTTAATTTTTGTACTTACCATTATATACACACACTTTATTTAAATTAGCCTTTATTTTAATTTGTTCCCCTAGAGCCGCTAGGACTTCACTTTGCTGGTAAAGCACAAGTTATGCTTTTAAGAATATACACACCACTTGACTGGATGCTGAGCTTCGAAAATAATCATTACAGCGCTTGTTATCATGGGAAAAAATTATAAACAACCGAAACATCCACCAAGAGTAGATTTGTCACATGAACTCTGATGTTGTCATACCATAGAGTATCTGTAAGACATTCCCAGTAGTCTCATCAAAGCTGCTCAGTCACATGAAATGGAACGGAATCATACATGTGTATGTGTTATTACATGAAAAAGGCAGTTTGCAAAGAGATAAGGCTCCCTTGGTAGCTCAGACAGTAAAGAATCTGCCTGCAGTGCGGGCGATCTGGGTTCAGTCCCTGGGTTGGGAAGATCCCCTGGAGGAAGGCATGGCAACCCACTCCAGTATTCTTCCCTGGAGAATCCCCATGGGCAGAGGAGGAGCCTGGTGGGCCGCAGTCCATGGGGTTGCAAAGAGTCGGACAGGACTGAGCGACTAAGCACACACACAGACCCTATTTCTGTTTATAAAGAAAGACACACATATACGTTCATGAAGAATGAAGGAGTAGATACCGAAAAGCTAAGCTGATTATCTCTGGGCTCTTGAAAATGGGGGTGATTTTTACTTTTCTTTTGTTTGCATTGCTGCATGTTTGCATTTTTCTGAGTTTCAGACATTGAAACTTTATTACAATGGTAATAAGGAAAACAGTCCTGAAAACATGTCTTTGGGACACCTGGTTCTTTGCTCTTATCCTGTTCTAAAGCTTCCTGCTAACAATGGAGCAGCCGCTCACTGGGAAAGGTCGAATGGTTCATTCTCCAGCAGCTGACCCTGACCCTTTGATTCCTGCAGGCGTGTCACCTGTGACATTATCTAAGCGTATTCATTGTATCAGAAAATGAGTAGCTGTCATATCCACTGCCTTGATTTAACCAAAAGAGAAAATTGGAGAGTAGCCACTCGGATTTCTAAGAAAAGCATTGAGTACCCCTCCTTGGGCTTCCCTGGTGGCTCAGGGGTAAAGAATCATCATCCCAGTGCAGGAGACGCAAGAAACGTGGCTTTGATACCTGAATAAGAAAGGTCTCCTGGAGAAGGAAATGGCAACCCACTCCAGTATTCATCCCTGGGAAATTCTATGGACTGAGGAGCCTGGTGCGCCATAGTCCGTGGAGTCGCAGAGTGAAGTGACAAACAAGACCTCTCCTTAGGGACGCTTATGCTTACAGCTGTGACATTGGCATTGCTGTGACGTCAGGAATTTGAGGCGGGCTGGCCATCATAAGGTGGGCTGCCGTCTATGGGGTCACACAGTCGGACACGACTGAAGCGACTCAGCAGCAGCAGCAGCAGTAGCAGGCCATCATAAGGATGACTGGGTCGTTTTTATTTATAAGCTAAAGAAAGCTACCAACCCTTTGCTGTAAACCTAGAACCTGCCCCTGTCCCCTCTGCAAGACACAGAAAGGACAAGCCCACCTTGTCCCATCGTGAGTCCATTTTCTATTCTTTATATTGTAGATAGGGTTCAGGAGCTTTGCCATCATAAAGTGGTAGCCAGGCTGGCCTCCGAGCCGAACAATGGTAGTTTACAAAGCCCAGGGGAGCAGTGTATTTGGTTACAGACCAAGTGAAGATGTAAAAGCATCAAGAGAAGTAATATGACACACCCCTTTCTCTGATTCACAAGTAAATATTCCCTCCAGCTCTAATATCACCTCCTACAGGAAGCCTTCCAAGGTTTCACAAGCTACCTGTAGACCATGGACTATCAACTCTCTATCCTCAGATTATTGTTTGCTGTTGTTCAGTCAATAAGTCATGTCTGACTGTTTGTGACTCCGTAAACTGTAGCCCACCAGGCTTCTCTATCTTCCACTGCTTCCCAGAGTTTGTTAAAATTCACGTCAACTGAGTCAGCGATGATATCTAGCCATCTCATCCTCTGCTGCCTTCTTCTTTTGCCTTCAATATTTCCCAACAGCAAGGTCTTTTCCAATGAGTAGGCTCTATGCATCAGGTTCTAATCCTCAGACTAGGTCCAGGCATTTGAGAAAGGGTGAGTGAACGACTGAATGACTAATAAATGGTGGGAGTGTGGTAATGAATGAATGAGTGCATCTGTGCCTTGCAGATATACCTGCCCATTTTACAAAAATCTATGGAGGAGTCCCTGTGCGCCAGGCTCCAGGACGGGCACTGGGGTACAAAGAGAGCAAGACAGACCAGCTCCCTGCTTACAGGAAGCTTCTATTTTAGTCAGGGACATAGTCCATCCACAGGAAACCAATACGCCCCTGATTTCAGATAACGAGAGTGCTATGGAGAAAATACACAGTTTCACAGGAGACAAAGTATCTGGGGGAGCCGCGGTGTTGGAAGGTAAGGGGAGCGGGGAAGGCCTCTGAGAAGGCGGCGTTTGAGCTCTGGATGACTGTGGGAGCACTTGTTCTCAAGTGCTTGTTTAGCTCATTTCAAAAGCTTTATTCTTTCTTATTAGCAGAACTGCAGGGCATGGGGGATCTTAGTTCCCCAATCATGGATCAAAAGCTCATCCCCTGGTGTCGAAACACAGTCAGGGAAGTCCCAAAAGCTTTATTTGTGAAAATAAAATTTCAAGAGCATGTCTGATATTTTCTTTTTCTTCACAGTGGGTGCTGCGTGCTATTCATCACTGTGAGATAGCAGATAGAATGGCGAGCACATGGGATTCGAAAATGGGCTGCCTGGGTCCAAGTCCAGCCTCTCTCTCTTATCAGCCTTGGACCTTAGGTAAGTTATTTAAGTGCTGGAGCCTCCGTTTCCCCATCCAGAAATGAGGATGATGACGGTGATGATGATATTTACAAAACAGATGACTAGCTGCCCACCAAAAGCCCACACTTCCTCTTCCATAGCGTGAACTGCCCGACCATGGTCTCCGTTTTCCAGCCCCTTTTGCGTCCAGATGCAAAGACAGATTTTTACCACTGAGAAATGTGTCACTTCCAGACCAGGGTCCCTGAGCCACCTCTAAGAGGAAAACCCCCCAGTGAGCAGGGACACCCGCAATGGACTGTTAAGGGTGATTGTGTTAAACCTCTGAAACGTTAGGTTGTATTTGTTATATAGCATCCAGTATTACAACGCTAACTAATACGACCTTAAAAGAACTGTGAACGTTGAATGAGTGTGTCGTGCAGTGCCTACTCAAAGTGCTTGCTGGATGGACATAACTAAATGCAGTGGTTTGCCATAAAAAGGAGCGAGTTGAGTCATTTGTAGAGAAGTAAATGGATCTGGAGTCTGTCATACAGAGTGAAGTAAGCCAGAGAAAAGCGAATGTCGTATATTAATGCATATGTGTGGGATCTAGAAAAATGGTGCAGATGAACCGATTTGCCGGACGAGAATAGAGACACAGACGCGGAGAGTGGCTGTGTGCACTTGGGGCTGGGGGTGGGGCGAGTCGGGAGACTGGGGTTGACATATGGACACCACACGAGTTAAACCTGCCGTATAGCACTGAGCGCCCAGAGCAGGGTTCCGGGATGGCCCAGGGGGTGGGAGACTGGGGAGGGAGGCTCAGGAGGGAGGAGGTGTATGGAGCCATATAGCTGACTGACTTTGTTGTAAAGCAGAAACTGATACAACATTATAAAGCAACTATACCCCCAGTAAATAAAAATTAAATAAATAAATACAGGGCTTTGAATCCTCTGAAATCAACCTCATGAGATTTTTGACCCCCTAGCCCCTTCACCTTACCCAAAGGAAATGGATTTTACTGTAACAGATACTTATTTCTTAAAAGGTTAATGACTATAGGGTGAGAAATACTGGGACCCTTTCTGACTTATGTTGTCAATTTTTTTTTAAATTTCTTGGGATACAGGAAGAGAGCATCTAGCAGTAGAACTTGAAGGTCAAGTGCGTCTCCCAGGATCTAGAATGTCTCTTCTCTCTTCCTCCTCCTCTTCCTCCTCCTTCAGGACACTTCTGTGATGAGACCCCTGCAAGGCTTTTGGTTCTCAGACATCTAAGAGGGAAGAGGACAACTATATGTCTCATGTTTCCATCCACCTGAAAACGAGGTAATAAATATCATGCTCCTAGCAGCAAATGGCACAGGGTAGGAATTCAGCAATGACGTATGGTCGTCTCAGCCAAAACTAAAAACAGCTCTACTGGAGTGATTTTCTTCACTGGACAAATGTGAAAACAGAGACTCAAAAAGTTCAAATATATAGCATTATTGTATTACTAAAGGCCTGGTATATGTTTCATCTAAATTTAATTCTTACAGCCCTATACAGAATGCATGATATTGGTATTATTGTACAATTTTCCATCAGGGCCACCCTGATGCCTCAAAGGCTTGCCACAGTCTGAGCTAAAGCTTGCTTATTTCTATCTTGCCCCATCTCCTAGAGTAGAGCCCTTTTGAGTCTCAGCTAAAAGTGGGAATGGTTTCCCAGGATCCTTACCCTTGATGGGTTTCAAAATTCTACTTTAGCTCCACTAGCTCTGAGAAAGCAACTTACTGATATCAGCAAATGTGTGGAACAATACAAATGACCCTGCGTGTAGGGCTCAGCTTTTTTGGATCCTGTCTTTTCTCAGATCTCAGCCAATACTGCTCACTATCTTGTTAGCTATTCGGCACTTTTAGGATGTTTCTGCATTTTATACAGCTAAGTGTCTCTGTTACAGGGGAGAACTGACTCCACACTGGATCCGTTTCTTTTACGTTAACCTTTGCTTCCTGTTGCCTTGTTCGCTGAGAGGACACTGTTTATACATAATGGCCTGCCCTGGGGAACCCTACCCCTCTGCCTGAATATTAGGACTCCTTTGCTCAGGACCCTGCCCACCTGTGGATGGTGACAGGAAGGAAGAAATTAACACACACAGCCCTCGCAGAAGCTTGCCGTTCTAGGATGTATTTGCAGATTAATGGCCTTTTTACTGTGCTTCCTCACCTCTCCCTTCTCACCCCTGTGCTATAAAAAAACCTGGCTTCCAGACCCAGACAAGATGGTTATTTTGAGACATTAGTCTGCCATCTTCTTGGGGCCAGCTTTCCAAATAAAGTTGTATGCCTTCCCTCAACGTGTTGTCTCTTGGATTTATTGGCCTGTCACATGGTGAGTAGAGCAAGCTTGGACTCGGGTAACATCTCCAGCTTCCAGCTATTACTGGATACAAAAACTTAAGATCACAAGACTTTTAAATAGTACAGACGGGATTGGGGTAAGAGATATATCTGTTTCAAACCCTAGATTCTTTCTTCTACATTGCACTGCTCAGTCTAGATAATGGTATCAACTGACAGAAGACTGATAGATAATAGATAGTTAGATAACGATAGATCAATAGGTGGATAGGTAGATGGATACAGACAGACAGAAACAGCAGGCATCACGCTCCCTGCGACGCCAGGCACTCTGTTCTAAAAACTAGATTTTCTCACTCATTCAGTTTTCACAACAATCCTGTAAGTTAGAGACTAGTATTATTCCTGTTTTACAGATGAAGAAATTCAGGCACAGAGATATTAATAAATTAGCCCAAAGCCACACAAGCAGGAAGAGTTGAGCTGTGAGGATTCAAACCTGAGAGTCCAACTCCAGAGTCTGTGCTCCTAAACAGAAAGTTTTAAACAGAACTTTTGTGTCATCAAGGGTCTCAGAGTCACTTATCTTACCACAAAGATTCAGGCACAAATGTCAATCCAAGGACTCTGGGTTCTCCAAGATGGAGCTCCACGCTGTTTCCACCTATACCTGCCCAAGTCTGTACAGAACAAAGTCTTAGTTGCAGGCAACAGGAAGTGTTGCTCTGAAAACAAATCCTCAGTTCTTAAGCTGCAACCATCCTCATCGCTTCTGTTAGATGTTGTTCTCCAAGGGAGACCGGGACAGTTTACAGGCTAATCAGTGTTCTGCCAGCCTCATAAACTGGGAGACAAGGGCGGGGCAGTGAAGGGGAGAATGTTTTATTGTCCCCATTTTGCAAAGGCAGGTTTCAAGCCAAAGCAGCTGAGTCATCCACAGAGATCAGAATCCAATGCCCATTCCATTCCGCTCCCACCCCCCGAATTCCCTACAGCAGTGGGGGGACTTTACCCCCGTGAAGAAAAAGCCACTTGTCTTCTAAGAAATATGCAGAGCAGACACTGGACTGCCAGGGAGAGGGGGATGGGAGACAGATGCACGCCGGGCCCATGAGTCTCCCTAAGGACTGGCTGACCCCGCATCTTGAATTTTCAGGGCATTAATGACTCTCCAAGTTACTACTAACTGAGCATTTCCCAGTGTGTTAAAAACCCCTTCGTGTATTATTTCTTTAATTCTCACATAACCTTGTAATGAGGATTCTATTATGACCCTCACTTTCAGATTGGAAGACTGAGGCCTGGGGAGGGTAAGGCGCTCACCATCGCCCTCTCGTCAGGAAGCAGCAGGACTTCGGTCCAACACTCTGAAGTCAGCGATCTTCCACAGCCTTTCCCTCCCCACCTACAGATGTGCTCCTAGATATTAGAAGACAGAGTGGGGCAGACGGCTCCCCTGGGCCCAGGCTCACTCAGTCATCTGAGGAGGTGAAAACCCGGAGCAGACGGCACTGGGAAGGGGAGAGGGTGTCCCTGAAAGCAGCAGCTGGCATGTGCTTGCCCAAGTGGCAACCGGGACGCCTGGACACACCTGCTCCATCTCCCAGACGGGGCCAGGGCCACTGGGGTCAGGCCCTTGCAACTGTCACCGTGCTCTCATTTCTTCAGAGCTGCACAAAGGTCACGTCCCGTGAGGGGGCTCCTGAGGACGCCTATTCCCACCTTATCTGAGCAAGAAGCTTGGAGAATGCTTAGCCACTGAGGCCCACACACTAGAAAGGCTTCTCCAGGACAGGATAAGTGCCACCTCAGCTGCATGACTTTGGAAGGGTGTCCTGTGCCTCCAGATAAGAACTTCTGTACTGACATTTACACCAGCTTTGTGTTTTTTAATTAATTAAAATTTTTATTAAAAACTGGCTGCAGTGGTTCTTCACTGTGGCCCACAGGCTTCTCTGTATTTGCAGTATGCGGGCTTTAGAGCGCATGGGCTGAGCAGTTTCCCCTCAGCATATTGGATCTTAGTTCCCTGACCAGGGACTGAACCCATGTCCCCAGCATTGGAAGGCGATTCTTAACCACTGGGACCACCACCAGCTTAAATTGCACAATTAAAGCTGTCCTTTTTGGGTAAAAAAGAAGGGAAACTTCTTTCGAAATGTAAGCATTACCAGGAGGGTTCTAAATTTTGCCAATTTTAACTTTTTCTCACATAAAAATGTTTTTCCCCCCAAACTTTCATCTGTGAGAATCTGACCCATAAAGGCTACCCTGATAAGTATAGTATTTGTTTATGATCCAATAAGTGATCAAAAATTAGTATGCAAATAAAGAAGTCACAGTCTAAAGTTAGAAAACTCAAGGGAAGCCATGTTTCGACCACTCTCTCTTCTTTTTTTTTGATGAAGTGATCATATAGCGTAGTCGTATTCATTTGTTCTTTGAGGGAAGTATATAAAGATGAAGACAGAGAGAAATAGAGACACAGACACAGCTATATAAGTTTATAATGTTCCACAAAGAGCACGATGACTAAAGTGCGCACATGTGCACGCCAAGCCACTTCAGCCATGCCCAAGTCTCTGCTACCCTACCGACCGTAGCCCACCAGGCGCCTCTGTCCCCGGGATTCTCCAGGCAAGAGTACTGGAGGGGGCTGCCGTGCCGTCCTCCGGGGATCTTCCCAACCCAGGGCTGAACCCACACCTCTGCATCTCCTGCACTGACAGGCAGGTTCTTTCCCACTAGCACCACCTGGGAAGCCCACTGTAACTAAAGACGCTTTACATTCAGCTGAACCATTCTTCTTTTTTTAAGTGTGTGTTTTTTTTTTTTTTTTTGGCTGCACCATGGGACTTGTAGGATCTCAGTTCCCCGAAAAGGTATTGTAGCCAAGCCACAGCTCGCTTTCAGGGTTTAGGATTAATGGTCCAGTAGTCCCCTAAGAGTCGTGGACTCGTTAAAAATTTTGGTGACCTAAGTCGACTGACCGGAACGATCGTAAGTAGGTAAGAAATCTTATTTGACGGGACACTTCGACAGAAAGTAGTTAGTAGAAAGACCCATAGAGTCGTAGTCGTTCTTTTCGACAGTTTTCCCGAGTCATGCCTCGGACCCTATGTCATTCGGCTCTACTATAATGTTGACCATAGTAACCATAAACCCCTGAACTTGAGCCTCTGAGAATTGTAGGTCAGATCTCATAAAATTATAATGGGTTGAGACAGAGAATTTCTAGTTCTGTGACTTCCTCTCCATCATTTGTGGAGGTGGCTACCTCCCCATGTTTACAAGGGACGTCGGACTCCTGTGTCCCGTGTGCCGTCCGGTCGTTCTCTTTTTCGTAGCTGGTCCTTGAAGAGGATGGTGACGGCCAAGTAGTTCTAACACCTGTTGATCCTCTTTTCATCGTCACCCCACAGTCCCCTTCTGTTCTTTTGTCTTGTCTTTTTCATCTTTTGTACCACCCTCTTCTCTCTTTGGTGTCCAGCTACGAGGTAGACATTTCGACTACCTGCTACATCTAATAAAAATTACAAGGAAAGATCATGAAATACTACCCTTTCATCACTTCTTTCCCCCTCTCCGTTTTTCTCCCAGACACTACCACTTCTTACTAGGTTTTCGGATTTTCTTTCACGACTCGGGAACTCCCGATACAACGAATAGGGTGACAAGTCAGCGATTCAGTCCAGGTTGAGACACTGGAGTACCTAACGTCGTACGGTCCGAGGGCACAGGAGGTGACAGAGGACTCAAACGAGTTTAAGTACAGGTAACTCAGTCACTACGATAGATTCGTAGAGTAGGAGACTACGGGGGAAGAGACAAACGGAAGTTAGAAGGGTCGTACTCCCAAAAAAGTTTCCTCAGTCGAGAAGTGTAGTCCACCGGTTTCATCGCCTCGAAATCGTAGCTAGGAAGGCTACTCATAAGTTCAACTAAAGGGAATCCTAACTGACCAAACTAGAGGGACGACAGGTTCCCTGAGAGTTCTCAGAACAGGTTGTGGTGTCAAGTTGTCGTAGTCAAGAAACCACGAGTCGGAGGAAGGACCAGGGCGAGAGGGTAGGTATGTACTGCTGACGCATTGGGTACGTACCTAGATCAGATGTCTGTCACGTTGTGCGGTTTCTCCGTTTCGTGGTCCGACAGCAGAGCCGGACTTAAAAGGTGTTTCTGGAGCAGGCAAGACTTAAGTACGGTTCGTTGGTTGTGTCACGGGTCCTAGACCACCCGCAGGGTCTTCATTAACAACAGAGTTTATAATAATACGAAAGTGAAATATTTTATACCCGTTTTTCTGGTTTCTCATATTTCCTTTTTTACTCGTAGCAAGTACTCTAGTAGTGGTTATTTATGACTCTCTTTTACTGTGGACATAAAGAGACTCACCACTGACGTACTATTCGTAGAAAGTCCTAGAAGAGTAAGTCGGTAAATGAATTGGTGACACGTACACAGGTTAGGGGAAGGCAGGAAAAGAGAGAGTTTTAAGAATTATAAATAGGCCGGCACGGCCCGGACCGAGCACCACACGTCCCAAAGAGCAACGTCTCGTGTCGGGAGCTCGACACACGTCCGAGTCGTCGACGTCACACCCCGAGTCAGCGAGGTGTCGTATACCCTAGAGTCGAGGGGCAGACCCTCATTCGGGGACAAGGGACGTGACAATCCGCCTAAGAATTGTCGACCTAGTGGTCCCTTCGCGGATGTAAAAAAAGACACGCACCAAGGTAGTCATAAAGGTTGTCGACACGATTCGGCAAATATACAAAAGAATACTAGTAAGGAAGGCGACAATGAAGTTAGGAGTGTCGTTTGAACACTCTATTGGACATAAAAGGGAGGGTAAAGTGTCTACCTTAGTGACTCCGAGTTCTTCACGCAATGGATTCTAGTGTCCCACCATTTGCAGTCCGGTGGGATCTGAACCAAGGCTGGGCTGGCAGTACTGCCAATGACATCGTCCTTCGCATGTTCCCTCTGTCTGTTTCTGTCTCTCTTTCTTTACTGTGAGAAGGGACTGGGGGGTGGTCACCTGAATGTCCCCAGGAGGTCTTAAGGCTAAATATGTGTAAGCTGTGTTTATTGTTGTAAAGGGCTCGAGACCCTTGGTTCATACCACCTTTCTGCCAGAGAGACAGCCTCGTGATATCCAGTGATCCAACCAGCAAGGTATGGGTAGTGCCAGGACCCGTCCAGGGCTTCTACTGTGGGAAGCAGAGACCACGATTCCAATAACTCTAATCTCATCAACATACGTTCATGACTGCAGGGACAGTTCAGCCAGGTACAGGAGAGACCTTACTAATGTCCTGAATCTAGAATTGACAGATGAAATCGAGGAATGTCCTGTTGAGCTCGAATTTAGCCATCTATTTAACCGCTGTTGGCACTATAGACATATTCACATATGTAATTATGGAGATATGCTTATGTTAAAATATTTTCTATTCTTTATCTGAAATTGAGTTTTAACTGGGCATATTTGAAACATACTTATGCTGAAAATTATTATGTGTTTGAAATTCAAATTAAACTGGATGCTCTTTTTTTTAATATTTATTTATTTGGGTGCATCAGGTCTTAGTTGTGGCATGTGAGACCTTCCGCTGTGGTACAGGGGTTTCTCTAGTTGCAGCGTCTTTCTAGTTGTGGCTTGCAGGCTTCAGAGTCTGAGGGCTCAGTAGCTGCAACACGTGGGCTTAGTTGCCCTGGAACATGTGGGATCTTAGTTCTCTGACCAGGGATCGAACCCACGTCCCCTGCATCGGAAGGCAAATTCCCAGCCACTAGACCAGCCAGGGAAGTCCCTAAACTGGATGTTCTGTATTTTTATTTGTGAAATATGGCAACGCTAATGAAAGTTCTTCTTTTAAAGTTTTTTTTTCTTTTAGCCTTCATCTTCTATTTCCTCTTCTAGTCTTCCCACTATAAGCACCTACATTGATTCTATTTAAGATAAGTCCATATAATTTACCTTCCATTTGTTTTATTTTTATATATATGTAAATTTGAAGCTGTATCCTATTAATGTTTTAAATCCACACAAATGGAAATGTCTATAAATCTCGTTCTGTTCCTACTTGTTTCCTTAACACTTTCTTCTTGAGATCTACCCATGTTGCCATATATACCTCTGGATCATTAGTTCTGCATTTTACGTCATATTTCATTGAATGCATAAACCAAGTTTTACTTAATAGTCCCCTGGTGGGGGCCGCCTTGATGACCTCCACCTCCTGATTTCACAAGCATCTCTGGGTCACACTGTGTACACATCTATTGTGTGTCCAGTCAATCATGTAGTATTTATTTGCATTTCTCTGGTTATCTTACAGACGTGCATGAGAGAGCTTCAGAGGAGCATTAGTAAGCGTGAGAAAGCTAGCTCATAGAGTATGCGTCTGCTTAGTAGCTAAGTCATGTCTTTGCGACCCCATGGACTGTAGCCCTCCAGGCTGCTCTGTCCATGGGATTCTCCAGGCAAGAATACTGGAATGAGTTGCCATTTTCTCCTCTGGGGGTTATACTCATGTTATATTCAAAATATTTAACAATCACTGAGATGCAGACACTGGGAATTCCTTGGCGTTCAGTGGTTAGGACTTCATGCCTTTGATGCTGAGGGCCTGGGTTCAACCCCTGGCCACTATGCAATAAAAAAAAAAAAATGCAGACACTGACCACCCAGAATGGACACTCTCCGTGAGCCATATTGATGCTCCTAAACTCAGTCTCTGCCTTGAACATCCGCTAAGAGTTTCACAGGCACCTAGCTGTGCTTAGTTGCTCAGCTGTGTCCCACTCTTGGCTACCCCACAGACTGTAGCCCCCAGGATCCTCTGTCCATGGGATTTCCCAGGCGAGAATACTAGAGTGGTTGCCATTCTCTCCTTCAGGGGATCCCAATCCAGGGATCTAACCTAGGTGTTCCACATTACCGGCAGATTCTTAAAAGAGCTCTGCCAGTCTCCACTCCCACCAGTGAAGCATGAAAATCCTTTTCCACATGTCATCCCCATTTAAAACTAACTTTTGACTTTTCCTGATTTGATAGGTATCAAGTTCTCTCATGGCTATACTTGTATTTCTTGGGTTATTAGTGAGGCTGAACATTTCTTCACAAACCTTTTAGCCGCAGGAGTTTTCTTTTGTAAATTGCCTGTTCACACTTTCTACCCATTTTTCTCTTGGATTCCACTCTTTTTTTTTCCTCCAGTTATATAGGAGTTTCTTATATACACTAGAATAGCTCTGTCTAATAGAAATATAGTGTAATCCACATATGCAATGAAAAGTTTTTCTAATAGCCACTTTAAAAAATAAAAATAAGCAGATGAAATTAATTGGGGCACTATATTTATTATTGCCATCCATCCATGGAATTTTTTACTCCATCCACGGAATTTTCTAGGCAAGAGTACTGGAGTGGGTTGCCATTTCCTCCTCCATATTTATTATAATATATCTAAAATATGGACTGTAGTCTGCCAGGCTCCTCTCTCCATGGACTTCTCCAAGCCAGAATGCTGGAGCGGGTAGCCAGTCCATTCTCCAGGGGATCTTCCCAACCCTGAGACTGAACTCAGGTGTCCCACATTGCAGGCAGATTCTTTACTGTCCGAGCCACCATGGAAGCCCCATCTAAATACTATCACTTCAACATGCAACCAGTATAAGGATGGCTGCGAGACATTACATTCCTTGTGTACGCTGCGTCTCTGAAATCTGGTGTGCATCTCACAGTTACAGCACTTCTTCATTCGTATTCAGCTCCGTTCAATCACTCAGTCATACCCAGCTCTGTGCGACCTCATGGACTGCAGCCAGGCCTCCCTGTCCATCGCCAGCTCCTGGAGCTTACCCAAACTCGTGTCCGTTCGTATTGGTTACATATGAAGTGCTTAACAGCTATACGTGACTGGTGGTATATTGAACAGTGCCGATCTAGAACCTAGACTCCACGTAATAGCTCCTTGTTGGTTTAAGACTGAAAATACCTTTTTCTGATCCTCCATCTGTTTACTTTGCTTATGGTGTCTTCTGTTTAGAAAGCATGTTAACTTACACATGACATTTAGTTGCTGAGCTGTGTCTGACTCTTGAAATCTCATGGACTGTAGCCCACCAGGCTCTTCTGTCCATGGGATTTTCCAGGCAAGAATTCTGGAGTCAGTTGCCGTCTCCTGCTCCAGGGGATCTTCCTGACCCAGGGATCAAACTCACGTCTCCTGCACTAGCAGATGGATTCTTTACCACTGACCCATAAGGGAAGCCTAATTTATATGCAGCTAAGTCCATTTTTCCTCCTAAGATTTGTGCTTCAGCTTCTTGTTTTTGAAATCCCTACCTATGCCACTGTGTCCAAAAATAGACAATGGTGCTTTTCTTCTATTAGTTTTATAGTTTTTATCTTTCACCAATAGGTATTATGTTCACTGGAGGATTTTTTTCCATATTGTAAGAAATAGAGATTCAACTTTTTTTTTAATAGAGTGAGCTGATTTCCCCAACACCATCTACAAAAAATCCTATGTAATAGTTATTCCATGGGACTCACTTTGGGACACAGCTGCAAGAGCGATACTTGCTATTATAACAATATGATCAAAAGTTAAGATCAACTAAGGTCAAAGTCAAAACTGAGTTTCTACTCCTGTGTGTGTTATTTACTCATTCGTGTCCAACTCTTTTCGACGCCATGGGCTGCAGCCTGCCAGACTCCTCTGTTCGTGGGGTTCTCCAGGCAAGAATACTGGAGTGGGTAGCCATTCCCTTCTCCAGGGAATCTTCCCAAACCAGGGACTGAACCCAGGTCTTCTTCAACACAGGCAGATTCTTTACTGCCTGAGCCTACTCTTGGGTGACTTTAAATCAGAGTAGGTACTAACACTCGAGCTGGGATCCACAGGCATACAACATAGATTTCCTTTTGACATTTATCTCATTTTCTCCTTAGAAATGGATGGAGAGCCTGGGAACTATGTAAGGCAACCAAATAGGGTTAGGCAGAGAATAGAGATTCAGACCTGGAAAAGGAAGGTATGAATCCCGTTCTATGACTTCTGTTGTGTGACCTTGGACACAGTTCTTGACCTCTCTGAATCTTAGGTCCCACCTCTGAACATCAGACACAGGTATACCTCCCAAATGAAGTGCCACTGGGGAGTGCCTCCCAGCATGCCTGACACAGGGGAGGTGCTCTTCATGCCTGTCAGATTGGAGTCAATCGTTGAGGCAAAAACAGAAGTGTCCCCTTGTTGAGAAGATTAGAACTGATGGGGATAACAGCCAGGCAAGGAGTACTGATAGAGGACAGAAAGAGAGCATGGGGTAATCCCATGTGCAGAGGGCAAAGCAGATCAAAGGAATGAGAGTTCGAGAGGCAAAGTGTTAGCGAATTTTAAGTCCAGCAGGAGCTCCGAGGCCAGAAGTGCTGGCTGCCAACCTCAAGGCTGAGTGGACCAGCATGGGACCCAGCGCACGTCTAACAGGGCATCGGAAAGACCCACAAAAGACCTGATTACGAATCAGCTTTCTTCCTAGGCTTCAGCAAATGAAACAATATTTCCCTTGCTGCTGCTGCTAAGTTGCTTCAGTTGTGTCTGACTCTGTGCAGCCCCATAGATGGCAGCCCACCAGGCTCCCCCATCCCTGGGATTCTCCAGGCAAGAACACTGGAGTGGGTTGCCATTTCCTTCTCCAATGCATGAAAGTGAAAAGTGAAAGTGAATTTGCTTAGTCGTGTCTGACTCTTAGCGACCCCATGGACTGCAGCCCACCAGGCTGGAGTGGGGTGCCATTGCCTTCTAATATTTCCCTTATTCACCATCAAAGTGTAATGTGAGGTAAAATGACATTTTGTACGTGACAGGGCCTCACTGGAATCTCATAAACGTACCTCACTGAAATCCCATCCAATGGGATACATTGAAGTTTGAAAGTAAAAGAGAGATAAAGATTGTGGTGTGGATTAAAGTCAGTGTCTCTATCGTGAATGTGCAGCGAACTCCCTGACAACCCGGCATAAGAAAATGCTCATCCTCTAATGAGAATAATGGGTCCCCCCCACCTGCCTGACTACCAAGAAATTCCATCTTGATCCTGTTTTGACCTTCTTCTCCCCAGGTTTGTGCACATGTCCTTGGGAGCTTGTGCAATCTAGAACATTTGAAGAGAGACTCTGATTATCGGCTCACACTGCCCTCTGCTAGGTCCACTGTCCCAGCCTCCCTTGAAGGTGACATTTACACTGCTTTGGAACCAGGCTTGAACACAGGAGGTCATTGTTCAGGTAGAGAGTCTTTCTGCCTGGAGTCAGAACTCTCTCTTCTCAGTCCATCAGAAGTCCTGCCAGTTCATTTTTCTGAAACCCATAAAATCCCTCTGTCTGGCCCTTCTTGTTCTCTGAGAAAGCTCTCCGAAATTCCCCCTCTCTCCCCTTCTTGCTAAGGGCTACCTCTCCCAACCCTTGGAGACCTAGCCCAGACAATCCCACTCCATTCAGCAGGGGAACTCAAGCCCTCTCTCAGGGGTTGGAGGGGCAGCTTTGGCTTAAGGGGGCCAGGGAACTTCCGCTCTGGCTACCTTCTTGAGATGAAGGAGGGAAAATTCTCCATGGTGATGAGAACAGAAACACAAAATAGTGTCTCGATAAACGATCACCAGTACACAAGCATTCTGTCCTTCACTCTCTTTCAATAAGGATGTAAGGTGAATTTGGATTGAGTTTCACTTATTTTTAAGAGACCCATTTGTTTTGTAAGCAAACCGTGCCACTGGCAGAAAACGTACACTGCTGACCACGTGTTCTGACCTTGGTCCCAACACCAAATGGACTAAGGTCTCCCTAGCTGCTGGCTCAGTTGTTTCAGGAATCAGATAACTTCCTTGAAGATGAATAGGTACCACTGACCCCATAGTGTGAAGACAGTCCCCACAGAAGGTGAACAGAGAAAGGAAAATGCTCCAAAGCCCACCCCCTGCCCCCTCACTCCCTTGCACTCGTTCTTACATTTGGAAAATAGTCTCTCTCTCTCCTTCCTCCTCCTTTTGGGTCATAGCTGCCTATTTCAGAGCTCAGGGTCACTGCCAAGGAGCAGCTGAACAACCCTGATGATTTTTCCTATGACGTGAGAACAAGACTGGGGCCAAGGCTGCAAAGCAGGACTTTACTCTGAGATGGAAGTAAATGTTCTCGGGGCCTCTGTACAGAGGAGGGTGGCTTGATTGCTGGGGAGGTTTTATGCTTTTTTTTTTTTTTCCATGAAAGAGACCAAGAAAATCAAGGTTGGTGGAGGAAAAAAAACAGAGGAAGTGGGTGGAGTTTATTCCCAGGGAAAACACAAATGCTCCAAGATTGTCAAAGTTGGCCATGAACTTGAAACTCGGTGTAGTTCAGAGGGAAACACAAATACATTGAATTAGGTCTGGAGGCTCCCCAGAAGCTACTCCCATAGAGGGGATGGGATGGGAGCCTTAGAGGGGGCTATAAAGGTGGCTGAGGGGAATTTAAGATTACCTGTAGTACATCAAGATTTAGCACTCAGCTGGTAAAGAAGCTGCCTGCAGGGCAGGAGAGCCAGGTTTGAACCCTGGGTTGGGAAGATCCCCTGGAGAAGGGAATGGCTACCCACTCCAGTATTCTTGCCTAGAGAATCCCGTGGACAGAGAACAGCCTTGTGGGCTACAGTCCACGGGGTCACAAAGGGTTGGACACGACTGAGCAACCAACACTAGCGTACTAGTAGCATATCCATGCGATACATGTGTAATTCAGATTGCTTAAAATTTTAATTCAGCAGGAAAAATATGTGAGATTTGGAGCTGTACGTTTTGGATCTGAGGCCTATCTTTTCTACTTAGAGATGTCCTTCCATCATTTTTTATGCTATTTTTACACGCCAAGGAATATACCAGGCACTGAGAGTACAAAGATGGAAAAGAGTCACTGTCCTGACACCTAAGAACATGACTCAGTATGTGTGTGTGTCTGTGTCTGTGTCTGTGTGTGTCTGTGTCTGTGTGTGTGTCTGTGTCTGTGTGTGTGTCTGTGTGTCTGTGTCTGTGTGTGTCTGCGTCTGTGTGTGTCTGTGTCTGTGTGTCTGCGTCTGTGTGTGTGCGTGTGTGCTTAGTCGTGTCTGACTCTGCAACTCCACGGACTTTAGCCCGCCAGGCTCCTCTGTCCATGGGATTATCCCTGCAAGAATACTGAAATGGGTTGTCATTTCCTCCTCCAGGGGATCTTCCCCACCCAGGGTGCCCTGAGGCTCCTCGGTTGGTAGGTGGATTCTTTACCACTGAGCTAGCTGGGAAGCCCAGAAGATGGCTTACTAGATCTCAATTTCCTTGTCTCTGTAGTTGGTATGATCACTTCTGCTTCACAGGGCTGCCAGCAACATTCAGCTCAAGTATGGAATTATGCTTTTGTTAACTATGAACACTGCACAAATGCTCGTTATGTACTTATTGCAAGTCTTGTTCAAAGGAAGGTCTGAAACAATAACACTCAATCTTTTCTCTGCTTTAATAATTTTTTGAAATAATAAAAACTTTATTAAAAACAGTTTGAAAGATGCTACAAAGAATATCAACAATTGGTTCTCCAGGGTTTAAAAACACCCTGAGCTGTAACGTGTGCTAATTTCCACGGTGTAAGTACTCCCACTGCAGCCAGCTACAAGCTACCAGCACGGTGTTACTGAGGGCAGACTAGCAAAAATATAAGCGTAATGGACTCCAGCACAGCTTTGACAGAGAAGCTTTTCATCTGAACCATTTGAGAATGAACTGCTGACCTGATGCATCACCCCCAAATACTATAGTGTGTATTTCCCACAAACACAGACATTTCCTCATCAAATTAAGCCACAGTAAAACTATAAAAATGAGGAAGTGGGCGCTAACCCAGAGACCCCGGGGAAGTCTCACCAGTTGTTCCAACAAGCTCCTTTATACCAAAGCAATCCAGTTGAGAACCCCATGCTGTATTTAGATACCAAGCCTCTTTAGACTCCTCAAGTCAAGACCAGCTCCGCAGTTTTTCCTTGACTTTAACGACCTTGACATTTTAAGATTACAAGCCATGCATCTTCTAGAATGTTCTTTGATGTTCTACATCAAGGGTTTGACTGATACTTCCTCCTGACTGTCTTGGCTTTGCATCACTGGCAGGCACACTAACAAAGCAGAGCTGCGTTCTCACTGGACCCTATCAAGCGGAGCATCATTTAGCTCTAGCCTTTACTGATGATGTTCCTTTTAATCTCTTGATTACAGGGGTGCTTGCCAGGCTTTTTCACCGTTAGAGTATTCTTCACCCTTTTGCAGTCATCAAGTATTGTATAGAAGGTCCTTTGCAGCTATGTCAAGATCCTGTTTCTCATGACATTTTCAGGTTATCTCTTTATTGATTAGATCTATATAGACTCGTGGCTTCCTATTTTATTTCATGAGTTTGAATCTATTATTATCATTACTTATTTCTGTACCAAACTCTGACTTGGACAATGGGACACTGTCCTTTGGAAACATCCTTACTTCCTGCAATCTGATATTCTTAGCTCACCTTGTACTGTCTCCATCCCAGCCCTGGATTCGGCCATTTCTCTAAGGTGCCCTGTTTCCCTGGACTGCCTGGTAAAGTCCTTAGCAGAGAATGCTATTTAGAAACCAAGATCTGAGTTAGCTAGTTGGACTCATTGCTATAAGGGTGTCACTGCTCCCAGGCCCTCTCAGAAGAAAGAAAAGGAAAGCATACACACACCTAAACCTAGATTTATTTCTGTATATATATATATATATATATATATATATATAAAGCCATGGATTCACATGTGACATTCAATTCCAGTTCAAAACTTCAGACTTTTTCTCTCTTCCCATACCTGCATCTTTCTCCTCCAAAAGTGAGAAATTAGGTCCTATTTTTTGTTTTTGAGATATAACTCACATACTCTAAAATTCACCAGTCTAAAGTTTACAATCCATTGATTTTCAAGATATTCACAAAGTTGCATAACCATCATTAGAATCTATATCAAGAGTTTTTTTATTACCCCAGAAGGAAACTACAAATCCATTAGCAGTCACTCTCCAAATCTCTCCTCTCTCTATTCTTTGTCAAACACTAATCTACAGTCTTTACAGCACAAGCTGGAATCAAGATTGCTGGGAGAAATATCAATAACCTCAGATATGCAGATGACACCACCCTTATGGCAGAATGAACAAGAGCTAAAGAGCCTCTTGATGAAAGTGAAAGAGGAGAGTGAAAAAGCTGGTTTAAAGCTCAACATTCAGAAAACTAAGATCATGGCATCTGGTCCCATCACTTCATGGCAAATAGATGGGGAAACAGTGGAAACAGTGTCAGACTTTATTTTGGGAGGCTCCAAAATCACTGCAGATGGTGAGTGAGGCCATGACATTAAAAGACGTTTATTTCTTGGAAGGAAAGTTATGACCAACATAGATAGCGTATTCAAAAGCAGAGACATTACTTTTCCAACAAATGTCCGTCTAGTCAAGGCTATGGCTTTTCCAGTGGTCATGTATGGATGTGAGAGTTGGACTGTAAATAAAGCTGAGCGCTGAAGAATTGATGCTTTTGAACTGTGGTGTTGGAGAAGACTCTTGGGAGTCCCTTGGACTGCAAGTAGATCCAACCAGTCCATCCTAAAGGAGATCAGTCCTGGGTGTTCTTTGGAAGGACTGATGTTGAAGCTGAAACTCCAATACTTTGGCCACCTGATGTGAAGAGCTGACTCATTTGAAAAGACCCTGATGCTAGGAGGGATTGGGGGCAGGAGGAGAAGGGGACGACAAGGGATGAGATGGTTGGATGGCATGACGGACTCAATGGACATGGGTTTGGGTGAACTCTGGAAGTTGGTGATGGACAGGGAGGCCTGGCATGCTGCAGTCCATGGGGTTGCAAAAAGTCGGACACAACTGAGCAGCTGAGCTGAATCTACAGCCTGACTCTACATATCTGCTTATTTGGGTGTTATGAATGGCATCGAGCATTTTCTGTCTGGCGTCTTTGGCTCAGCGTCTTTGGCTCAGCGCAGCGTTTTCTGGCCTCCCCACGCTGCAGCGTGCGTGCTGTGCTTATTGTTACTGCTGACCAGCCTCCCATTGTACGGGCATTTCACTTTTTGTCTATTACCCTATTCCCCAGTGATGCTAGTGGTAAAGAGCCCACCAACCAATGCAGGAGACATAAAAGATGTGGGTTCAATCTCTGGGTCAGGATGATCCCCTGGAGGAGGGTATGGCAACCCACTCTAGTATTCTTGCCTGGAGAATTCGATGGACAGAGGATCCTGGTGGGCTAAAGTCCACTGGGTCGCAAAGAGTTGGACATGACTGAAGTGACTTAGCACAGCACACACATTCATCAGATACTGGACAATTGGGTTATTTTTACTTTTTTGGCTGTTATGAATAAAATGCTACTATATCATTTATTTATAGATATTTAGGTAAATATCAGTTCAGTTCGGTTCAGTCACTCAGTCGTGCCCACCTCTTTGCAACCCCATGGACTGCAGCACACCTCCTTGTCCACCACCAACTCCCGGAGTCTACTCAAACTCACATCCATTGAGTTGGTGGTGCCATTCAACCATCTCATCCTCTGTCATCCGCTTCTCCTCCCGCCTTCAATCTTTCCCAGCATCAGCGTCTTTTCAAATGATTCATTTCTTCGCTTTAGGTGAACATATTTGTATGCAATTGCTGAGTCATACGGTAATTCTGTTTTATTTTTTAAAGAATTGTCAAAATGTTTTCCAAAGTGTCTGCATAATTTTACTTTCTCACAAGCAGTGTAGAATGGTTCTAATTTCTCCAAATCTTCCCCAAACCATAGTCATTCTGCTGCTGCTGCTGCTAAGTCGCTTCAGTTGTGTCCGACTCTGTGCGACCCCAGAGACTGCAGACCACCAGGCTCCCCTGTCCCTGGGATTCTCCAGGCAAGAACACGGGAGTGGGTTGCCATTTCTTTCTCCAATGCATGAAAGTGAAAAGTGAAAGTGAATTTGCTTAGTCGTGTCTGACTCTTAGCGACCCCATGGACTGCAGCCCACCAGGCTGGAGTGGGGTGCCATTGCCTTCTCTGATAGTCATTTTAGTGGCTGCTAACTGATATCTCATTGTGTGTTTGGTTTGCCTTTTACTAATAATTAATGAATAAATTTGTTGTTCCATGACCAGTTCTAACTGTTGCTTCTTGACAGGTTTCTCAGGAGGCAGGTAAGGTTGTCTGATATTCCCATCTCTTATTGCCATTACTTTGAATGAATATGTCTTCCCATTGCCCTCTGCCCTCCATGGTTTCTGATGGGAAATCAGCTGTTAATCTTGTGGAGGATCACTCATATGTGGTAAGTATCTTTTTTCTTGCTGCTTTCAATATATTCTCTTTGTCTTTGGCTTGTAGCGGTTTGATTATAATGTGTATTGGTGTGAACCCTTTGAGTTTCTCCTTGGAGTTTCTTGGATGTGTAAAATGTAGTTTTTGTCAAATTTGAAAAAAAGTTCAGCCATGGTTTCTTCTCATACGCTACATTCTCTCTCCACTCTCCTTCTGGGACTCCCAGGATTCATACCTTGGTACATTTCATGAGGTTTCACAGCTTTCTGAGACTCTGTTTGTTTTCCTTCATTTTTTTCCTTTTTGTTCCTCCAACTGACAATCCCAGTTGACTTATTGCCAGGTTTGCTGATTCTTTCTTCCACCTGCTCAAATCTTCCAGTCAGCCCTTCTAATGAAGCTTTCATTTCAATTATACTTTTTGACTCCAGGATTTCTATTTGGTTCTTTTTTTAATTTTTAAATATTTTTATTAACATACTGCATGTATTGGGTGACACATTGTTCTCATGCTTTTCTCTATTTCTTTAGTCATAGTTTCCTTTAGTTCTTTGAATATATTTTTAATATAAATTTATTTATTTTAATTGGAGGCTAATTACTTTACAATATTGTAGTGGTTTTGCCATACATCAACATGAATCTGCCATAGGTGTACATGTGTTCCCCATACTGAACTCCCTCCCACCTCCCTCCCCATACCATCCCTCTGGGTCATCCCAGTGCACCAGCCCCGAGCATCCTGTATCATGCATCGAGCCTGATCTGGTGATTCGTTTCACATATGATATTATACATGTTTCAATGCCATTCTCCCAAATCATCCCACACTCGCCCTCTCCCACAGAGACCAGAAGACTGTTCTATACATCTGTGTTTCTTTTGATGTCTCTCATACAGGGTTATCGTTACCATCTTTCTAAATTCCATATATATGTGTTAGTATACTGTATTGGTGTTTTTCTTTCTGGCTTACTTCACTCTGTATAATCAGCTCCAGTTTCACCCACCTCATTAGAACTGACTCAAAGGTATTCTTTTCAGTGGCTGAGTAATACTCTATTGTGTATATGTACCACAGCTTTCTTTTCTGTTCATCAGCTGACAGCATCTAGGTTGCTTCCATGTCCTGGCTATTATAAACAGTGCTGTGATGAACACTGGGGTACACATGTCTCTTTCAGTTCTGGTTTCCTTGGTGTGTATGCCCAGCAGTGGGATTTCTGGGTCATAAGACAGTTCTATTTCCAGTTTTTTAAGGAATCTCCACAGTGTTCTCCATAGTGGCTGTACTAGTTTGCATTCCCACCAACCATGTAAGAGAGTTCCCTTTTCTCCACACCCTCTGTAGCATTTATTGCTTGTAGACTTTTGGATAGCAGCCATTCTGACTGGCGTGAAATGGTACCTCATTGTGGTTTTGATTTGCATTTCTCTGATAATGAGTGATGTTGAGCATCTTTTCATGCATTTGTTAGCCATCTGTATGTCTTCTTTGGAGAAGTGTCTGTTTAGGTCTTTGGCCCATTTTTTGATTGGGTAGTTTATTTTTCTGGAATTGACCTGCAGGAGTTGCTTGTATATTTTTGAGATTAATTCTTTGTCAGTTACTTCATTTGCTATTATTTTCTCCCATTCAGAAGGCTGTCTTTTCACCTTGCTTATAGTTTCTTTTGTTGTGCAGAAGCTTGTAATTTTAATTAGGTCCCATTTGTTTATTTTTGCTTTTATTTCCAGTATTCTGTGAGGTGGGTCATAGAGGATCCTGCTGTGATTTATGTCTGAGAGTGTTTTGCCTACGTTCTCCTCTAGGAGTTTTATAGTTTCTGGTCTTACTTTTAGATCTTTAACCCATTTTGAGTTTACTTTTGTGTATGGTGTTAGAGAGAGGTCTAGTTTCATTCTTTTACAGGTGGTTGACCAGTTTTCCCAACACCACTTGTTAAAGAGATTGTCTTTTCTCCATTGTATATTCTTGCCTCCTTTGTCAAAGATAAGGTGTCCATAGGTGCGTGGATTTATCTCTGGGCTTTCTGTTTTGGTCCATTGATCTATATTTCTGTCTTTGTGCCAGTAATGACTGTGGCTTTGTAGTAGAGCCTAAAGTCAGGCAGGCTGATTCCTCCAGTTCCATTCTTCTTTCTCAAGATTGCTTTGGCTATTTGAGGTCTTTGAATATATTTAAATGGCTAATTCAAAGCCTTTTTCTAGAAAGTCCGATATCTGGGTTTTCATCGAGGAAGGGTTCCATAATTGCTTTTTTTCCTTGTGTATAGGCTATACTCTCTTGTTCATCTGCATGTCTCTTAATTTTTGGTTGAAAACTGGACGTTTTAAATAATATAATGTGGCAATTCTAGATATCAAATTGCTCTTCTGTATGGCTTGCTGTTGATATTTGTTATTGTTTTGCTATTGCCATTTCATGACTTTTATTAACTAATTCTGAGAAATCTTTGTCTGTTGCTGTGAGTGGCAACTGAAGGCCTTGCATAGTGACCTTAATGGTCAGTTAATAATTAGACACTTCCTTAAACACCAAGAACCTGTAAGCCTCCCAGTCTTTGCCAAGGGGATTTATGTATGTGCTTCAAGATTTAGCCAGACAGCTGACAGCTTTGCCTTAGTCTTCACTTCCTTCTCGTGCAGATCCTCAAGGACAGGCTTAAAGAAGAGCTTAAGATCTTTCCGAGTTTTTCCTGAGCACGTGGATAACCACAGACTCACGGCTCTCACATGCATGTGGTTTTCTAGGTTCCCAGGAAAATGCCAGAGCTATTCACAGCCCTACAATTTTATCTCATTCCCTAACTTTTCCTTTCAAGCTGCTTATCCCAACTGTTATTCACTACCTCGGGTATTCACAAGGTTCAACAGTCCCCTCTAAGCATTTCTGACAAAGGCCTTTGGAAAAAAGGACTTTCAAACTGGGTGAAAGTCAAATAAAAACAGCCTTACAAGTGGGGTCTTCCAGTTAACCACCATTCAAACCAAATAATGGCAATTATCTGAGAGTAATATTCTGAAGGCTCTCCAGCCCTATTGTTCCCTCTCCATCAACTTCCTGGCTGCTGGTTTCTGCTGAGATTGTGGGCTTGTAATTTTCATGGCTACCACAGAGCTAGAGAGATTGATGGGGCTAGCATACATTAAAATACCATAGCAAATTCCCCAGTGGTCCAGTGGTTAGGACATGGGCTTTCATTGCCATGGGCCCAGATTCAGTCCTTGATTGGGGAAGTAAGATCCTACAACCCATGCAGTCAAAAAAATACCATAGAGCTTATTATTCTTACTAAGATTAAGACATCTTTTTTAATAAATGTTCCCTGCACTGCTTCAAGCTTTTGGTTAATTTCTAGAGCTCTGAAAAAAAAATTGATTCTGACCATTTTTGCCTATTTCCTTTTTGCTTTTATAAAGGCAAGAAATTTCAGATGTCTTTACTCTGACATTTTCACTGACATCACCTTGATTCCCTAATTTTTCATGTATTTCTACATTTGGGCGATCTTTATTTATTACAATGCCTCGAGCATACCACCACCTCAGCCCTGTGCAGACAGCTCCTCACCCCACTAGGCTCTGACCTTCCATGCTAGAATACCCTACTCACTCTGTTTGGT
>SJYG01000042.1:3562175-3596877 GCA_006410535.1 Litocranius walleri | reverse complement strand
GTAATACCGCACGCAGATTTTCCTCTGCTTGCTCGCCTCTGGCTACCTGGACCTGTGCAGAGCCGCCCTCCCTGTCCTACGCCGGGTCAGCGCAGCTTCCCATCCCACCTCCTACCGCTGCAGACACCTACTTTGCTCTGCCTCGCATAATGATCTGAGAACTAAATTGTTCAGGAATACAAGGTGAAAGTGAGCCATTTTCTTTCTAAGAAAAGAGAACAAGGAACTGGAGCACTGAGTGACTTGTGCAAAGACAAAACAAGTGAGGGCAGGGCAAGGGACAGACCTGGGTCAACTGACTCCTGGTAATTCAGCTCCTTTCCCATTATAATCGATAAAATCAATGGCTGTTATTTGACTGAACACTTTCAGATTATTCAGATCTGAGCATAATTGTCACTTCCTGACCACGCAATCTAAATAACCACCCAGTCGCTTGTGACCATGTCACCCTGTTTTAATTCTCCTTATTTCCCTCACCACTGACATTTTTCTTTATTTGTTGTCTCCAAGAACGAGGACTGTGTTTTTCTTATTCACTACTGTGTCCTTAATACGTAACCCACTGACCGCTTCATAGTTGGCGCTCCATATGTCTTTGCTGGACAAATGAATAAACTACGGCACAGGAACTTCCCTGGGGGTCCAGCGGCCAAGGTTCCACACTCCCAAGGCAGGGAGCCTGGGTCCCTGGTCAGGGAACCAGATCCCACATGGCACAGCTAAGACCCAGCTCAGCCAAACAAATGTTTGTAAATTTATGAAATTATTTTTAAAAAGAGAGTGGCAGTAGCATGCAGAAAGCCCTCCAAAGCGAAAGGGATTTAGGATGAGGGGTGGAAGAAGGGTCTGTAACCAACCATCAGGACCTGGAGTCCAGCTGCCCACCTCCACGCCCAGCAGCATAAGGGCAGCGGGAGGGAAAACAGCCGCAGCTCCAGAGGGCAGCAGGATCAGCAGCGTCCCAAGCAGGAACCAAGGTCCTGTCCGAGCACACCTGTGATGGGATCTTCTGGGGAAAGAATCAGGATACTGGGATTTTTGCTGATCACCAGTTGTGAATTCCAGAGGGCACAGCGGGAGGTGAGGAGGGGCAGCGAAGGGACAGATAAGGACATGATAGAGCCCGCTGGAGGTTATTGCACCCAAGATAAGGGGTGATCTGGGAGTCTGGAGTCCCAGTGATTGTTGACAAACACCAGGATAAAGGGCCTCAGGCGATGAGTCCTGGGGCTCAAGACAGATGGCTGAGGCCAGATGGAAATGGTGGGGGGCGCGAAGGGGTGTTTGGGGCTCCCTCTTTATCTGAGGGGCCAGTGTTCCCTCTCATGCCTGGCTGTTGATGGAGGAATCTAATTCAGAGTGGGTAGTGGGTAGAATCAGATTTCCTTGCTTGCATCCTGGCTGCCACTTCACCTCTTTGTGACCTAGTTTTCTCCCCCATAATGTAGAAATATTTATCTACAGTGACTAATCTGTGCAAGCCTTCACAAATGGTAGACTCCCATGAGAGTGACGCAGTCCAGCTCATCTTTAGCCAGACCTCCTCGGGGCTTCTCAATCATGTGAGCCAAGAAATGGCCTTTCTTTGTGGGCTATGCTAGCTTGAGTTGAGCTCTTTGATTCTTATGACCAAAAGATTTCTGGCACAGACCTTATTTCTGTAATAAGGAAGAACAAATCTGACTCCATAATGGATCTGTTTCTTTTGCTTTACAAGTTAATCACTAAAGGGATATTGCCTAAAAGCCTAAATTATACATCAGGGCCCATCTTTGGGAACCCTGCCTCCCGTGTAATGAGTGTTAAGCTAAAATACATTTGTTCAGCTCACAGGAAACATCCCGACCAGGCCCACTTGTGAATGACTGCAGAAGGGAAGAGTTGAACACACCCCCTCCAGAGTCTGCCTTGACCCAGTAGATGTTTTCCTTACTCCCGTACTCTTTTTTTTCTTTGCCACAACACTCAGCATGCAGGATTTTAGTTTCCCAACCAGGGATGAAACCCATGTCCCCTACAGTGGAGGCTCAGGGTCCTAACCACTGGACCACCAGGAAATTTCCCCTGTCCCTTCTTAATATAAAAGAGGCCTGAATTAGAACTCAGGGGAGATGGTTTTCTGGGACACCAGCCCACCATCTGGGTCTGCTGGCTTTCTGAATAAAGTCTCTATTCCTCGTGCTTACAGTTTGTCTCTTAGCTTACTGGCCTTCCGTGCGGTGAGCAGTACCAGCTTGGGCTCAGTAACATTTTGATCTCCATTTATGCGGATGAGGAAGCTAAGAATCAGAGAGGTTAAGTTGGCTGCTCGGAGACACACAAAGATTTGAACACAAGTTCATCTGACCTGCCAGTCTGCTCAAAAACAGCCAAATCACCCCAACTCAAAGCCCAAGCGCCCAGGATCTTTTATTATTTCTAATCAAGTGTCTTCCTCCCCGGGGGACCCTGCAAAGGCCAGGACTGGAAATTTTGAGAGTAAAGGGGGACCGGTTTGGCAACTTCCCCACCTTGAGCGGATCACCCTGGAAAGCAGTTTAGTGAGTCACAGGCTGCACCGGAGAGGATTCATTTTCACATGGTCCAGTGGTCCAGATCCTAGGTCCACGCTTTCTGGAATGTGGTGCACAGAGGACAAGTGGAGAGGTGTTCTGATGGGCACATGTCGTATCCAGGACGGCCCAAGCTGAAGGAGGCAGGAGCCCAGGGCTTTAGCCTCAAGAAAGGGGTGCTCGTTACACTTTCTCCGCCACCCACACCTCCCGCCCTGTGCAGGCAGACCTTATTTTACTGTACTTCACTTTATTATGCTTCACTGATAATTTGTTTCTTAAAAACTTGAAGGCTCCTGGCAACCTTGTATCGAGCAAATCTACCGGCACTGTTTCCCAACAGTATTATTTTTTAAATCGGTTATGTGCATCTTTTTCTTTAGTCACGTACAGTTGTGAGAGCTGAACCGTAATGAAGGCGGGGTGCTGAAGAATTGATGCCCTCCAACTGTGGTACTGGAGAAGACTCCTGAGAGTCCCTTGGACAGCAAGGACATCCAACCAGTCAATCTTAAGGGAAATCAACCCTGAATACTTGTTGGAAGGACGGATGCTGATGCTGAAACTCCAGTATTTTGGTCATCTAATGCGAACAGCTGACCCAGCAAAAGTTCCTGATGCTGGGAAGGATTGAGGGCAGAAGGAGAAGAGGGTGTCAGAGGATCAGATGGCTGGATGGCATCACCACTGCAATGGACGTGAACTTGGGTAAACTCCAGGAGATGGTGAGATACAGGGAGGCCTAGCATGCTGCAGTCTATGGGGTCGCAAAGAGTCGGACACGACTGGGCGTACACGCTCAACAGACTACAGTATAGTGTAAATGTAACTTTTATATGTGCACAGTGAAACCATAAAATCCTTATTGCCATATTTGTTTCCATGCAGTTGTCATTTTAGAAATGTTTTGGAAAACATTTTGGAATCATTTCTAAGAAATGCATAGAAGTGAAATATAAATACAAGGAAGAAACATCAGACTTCAGGATTGGGAAACCCTTAACTAGACTTAGGGGTTGGGAATGGACTACAGGACCACATGTCAAATGTTCTATTCCAGAGTGGCTGTGGTTGAGCTGCCTGGTGTCCAAAGCAAAATGGGAAACTACAGTTATGAAGTTCAGAATACTTGAGTCGTGTGGACAGACACAGACTGCCTCAGAGGAAACGAAACTTTTCCCAACACTTAGCTCAAAAAGGAAATTTCCACAACATGTGTACAAATGACCCTGAATGGCATCACACATAGGTGCCCCTGGCCACATCCTTGACTTACCAGGCTGCAATGGGTTTCCTAAGCCTGTTTCCTGGAGTATCTTTTGAAGAAGACAACAAAACAGCTCCAACTACAACTCAGTGAGAGCCTTTAGAAAGTAGAGTCAAACACAACTTTCTAATGACTTCGCTTGATCCAGTAGCTTTCCTAAACTGTGTTCCTCAGAAGCCCAGAGTGGTACACGGTAATACGTGTTCTTTTAGAGCTCCACAGAAAATAAACTGGAGATAAAATCAGGATTAAACAAAATCAAGCAAGTTTTTTAACTGCAGAATTTCTAGGAGTATTTAATACTCGAGTGTCCATGTGACTCTCCAATTTCAGGTGAAGGATGGATTGTTTTCCTTATTCACGGACCCCTCCTCTCCACTTATCTCCAGTTTTTTTTCAGAGGTGCCTTTTAGAAGCTCGCAGAGGGACTGCCGTGGTTGTCAAATGCTTAAGAATCCGCCTTCCAATACAGGGGACACAGGTTCCATGCCTAGTCAGGGAACTACGGTCTCACATGCCACAGGGCAGCTAAGCCCATGCGCCACAGCTAGAGAAGCCCGCACAGCAACATGAAGACCCAGAGGGTGAGGACGAGAACTGCTCACAACCCGTGAGATGCTCCGTCTTCACCAAGGGGGCCGGGATGCTCCCTGGGAGCCCGGGCCAGGGGCAAATGTGGGGTTCCCTGTGATTAGCTGCGTGGTATTGAGGGAGCAGCCAAGGGAACGCAGACTCAAAGACTCACCGGATGTGCCCCGGGAGCCAGTGACAAGTGAGTCAAGGGAGAATTCCAAGTTGAAGGGTTAATTAGAGCTAGCCAGAGAAATGGGGGAGGGTGGGACCAGAAAGGAAGTTCAGAGCTGGCAGTGAGAAATGGGTCTAGACCCTAGTGCCACTCCAAATTCAAAGAAAATGTGGCCTTAGGGGCTTGTTGTCTGATTTCTATAACCCCAGGCATAGATGCATTGGGATAATTCTGAGTCAGACAGAAGTGGTCTCATCTATTGCTCATTAGTTGATGGTTCCAAGCTTCAGGTCTTAAATCAGGTTCATAAACAACTTGGTATAAATCCAAGTTTGGGACCCGAACCAGCAGATGGTCCTCAGCCAAAATGGCCGATTGAGGGGACATCGTGCATATTTGCAAGACTGAAAAGGCCAGATATGAAAGGTGCATGTCCCAGAAGGCACTCACTCTGGAAGTTATAGGACTGTCAGCAACAGTGGGGAATGGAGACAACCTGAATAGTCTGCTTGGGGGAACTGATCAACTGAAAAACATTCTTCAAGTTCACTTTTTAATTTTAAAAAGTGTTTTGTTTTGTTTTGTTTTTTACTTCGCTTTGAAGCATGTGGAATCCTAATTCCCTGACCGGGGACTGAACCTGTAGCCCTGCATTCGAAGCACACAGTCTTAACCGCTGGACAGCCAGGGAAGTCCATAGATTATAAGACTTAAATACAACAAGATACCATACAACCGTCATGAGGATGTCATGGTGCTGATTAGTCTGGGAAAAGATATATGTAAACTATTCATTAAAAATACAGATTACCAAAATATAATAGCAGAGTCCCATTTCATCCAGAAAATAAATTTTTTTTTTTTTTTTGGATAAGCATGCACAGAAAGAAGGCTAAAGGAGGATATCCAAAATGAAAACTGGTTCCCTGTGGGCTGAGAGACTGCGGGTCATTAATATCTTTTTGTTTACATTCATCAGTAATTTTTTTTCGTTAAGCATGGATCTGTTTTTACATAATTATTTTTTAAAAACAAGTGGGAAATTCTTTAAATCCATCAGTATTCCTTTAGCTTTTTTTTTTTTACAGTAAGAATGTTTGGGGTTTTTTACATAATTATTTTTTAAAAGCAAGTGGGAAAGGACTCCGTGTTTCCGACCTCCCGCAGTTGGTACCTGAAGCCCTCCCTGTCTCTCTTGCATGATCCCTCCCTCTCCACCCTTGTCTTCATTATCCTGTTTGTGTCATTTTGGTTCCAGATCCTATTCCTCTAGGTCCCTGACCCATCCACCCTCAGGCACACAGACGCTTTGGGAAGGACGGAGGCACAGCCAGCCGCATTCCGGGGAGCACAGAGGCAGGATATTCTGGACTAAGAGGGTGAGTGAAGAGACCAGCAAGCCTGGGGTGAGGAGGGGAGCGGGGGTGACGGGGTGTTTGCTGGAACACAGCTCTCTGGGGCCACCAGGGTGTGTGGTGAGAGTGGCTTGGCCAAGATCAAATCAGAGGTCAGGCAAGGGTCAGGCCAGTTATCACTGACATCAGTGACTCATGATCTCACTGCCCTCTCGTGCCTTTGCCAATGTATCTGATACAAGATCGAAAGCTCACATCAGAAATGTCTTTGTAGGGCACGGCTCTGTGGTTATCCGCATGATGGGATTTCCAAGATGGTCTGTCAAGAGACTTGGCTCTGATTTCTCCAACTCACAGCAGACTGTGAAACTGTAACCGCACTGAGGCTGTCCTGCTCAAACTCCTTACACCCCCCAGGGCTGTGTGAAGCACAGGATGGAAGAAACTGCATTACAAAGGGCAGAAAAATGTTCTACTGAGAATTAATGAGTTCACATTTGCACAGAAATTTTAAAATTATATTTTACTTGAAGATTTGGAAGGACTCAATTTTCTTTTATAAAAATTTTTATTGGAGTACAGTTACTTTATAATGCTGTGTTAGTTTCTGTTATAACAGCGAAGTGAATCAGCCATCAGTTCAGTCATTCAGTAGTGTCTGACTCTTCGGGACCCCATGGACTGCAGCATGCCAGGCCTCCCCTGTCCATCACCAACTCCAAGAGTTTGCCCACACTCATGTCCATCGAGTTGGTAATGCCAGCCATCTCATCTTCTGTCATCCCCTTCTCCTCCTGCCTTTAATATTTCCCAGATCAGGGTCTTTTCTAATGTCAGGTCTTCGCATCAGGTGGCCAAAGTACTGGGGCTTCAGCTTGAGCATCAGTCCTTCCAGTGAATATCCAGGACTGATTTCCTTTAGGATGGACTGGTTTGATCTCTTTGCAGTCCAAAGGACTCACAAGAGTCTTCTCCAACACCACAGTTCAAAAGCAGCAATTCTTCAGCACTCAGCTTTCTTTATGGTCCAACTCTCACATCCATACGTGACTACTGCAAAAACCATAGCCTTGACTAGCGGACTTTTGTCGGCAAAGTAGTGTCTCTGCTTTTTAATATGCTGTCTAGGTTTGTCATAGCTCTTCTTCCAAGAAGCAGGCACTTTTAAATTTCATGGCTGCAGTCACCATCTGCAGTGATTGTGGAGCCCAGGAAAATAAAGTCTGTCACTGTTTCCATTGTTTCCCCATCTATTTGCCATGAGGAGATGGGACCAGATGCCATGATCTTAGTTTTTGAATGTTGAGTTTTAAGCCAGCTTTTTCAATCTCCTCTTTCACTTTCATCAAGAGGCTCTTTAGTTCCTCTTCTCTTTCTACCATTATGGTGGTGTCACCTGAAAATCTAAGGTTATTGATATTTCTCCTGGTAATCTTGATTCCAGCTTGTGCTTCATCCAGCCCAGCGTTTCTCATGATGTACTCTGCATAGAAGTTAAATAAGCAGGGTGACAATATACAGCCTTTCCTCATTTGGAACCAGTCCATTGCTCCATGTCCAGTTCTAACTTGCTTCTTGACCAGCATACAGATTTCTCAGGAGGCTAAGGTGCTCTGGTATTCCCACCTCTTAAAGAATTTTCCACAGTCTGTTGATATCCCCACAGACAAAGGCTTTAGCATAGTCAATGAAGCAAAAGTAAATGTTTTTCTGGAATTCTCTCACTTTTTCTACGATTGAACAGATGCTGGCCATTTGATTTCTGGTTCCTTTGCTTTTTCTAAGTTGAACTTGAATATCTGGAAGTTCATGGTTCACATACTGCTGGAGCCTGGCCTGGAGAACTTTGAGCATTACTTTCCTAGCGTGTGAGATGAGTGCAATTGTGCGGTAGTTTGAACATTCTTTGGCACTGCCTTTCTTTGGGATTGGAATGAAAACTGACCTTTTCCAGTCCTGTGGCCACTGCTGAGTTTTCCAAATTTGCTGGCATATTGAGGGAAGCACTTCCACAGCATTATTTTTTAGGATTTGAAATAGCTCAACTGGAATTCCATCACCTCCACTAGCTTTGTTCATAGTGATGCTTCCTAAGGCCCATTTGACTTTACACTCCAGGATGTCTGGCTCTAGGTGAGTGATCACACCATCGTGGTTATCTGGGTCATGAATATCTTTTTTGTATAGTTCTGTGTATCCCTGCCACCTCTTCTTAATATCTTTTGCTTCTGTTAGGTCCATACCGTTTCTGCCCTTTATTATGCCTATCTTTGCATGAAATGTTCCCTTGGTATCTCTACTTTCCTTGAAGAGATCTCTAGTCTTTCCATTCTATTGTTTTCCTCTATTTATTTGCATTGATCACTGAGGAAAGCTTTCTTATCTCTCCTTGCTATTATTTGGAACTAGGCATTCAGATGGATAAATCTTTCCTTTTCTCCTTGGCCTTTCGCTACTCTTTTTTCTCAACTATTTGTAAGGCCTCCTCAGACAGCCATTTTCCCTTTTTGTGTTGCTTTTGCTCAGGGATGGACTCAGCCGTATATATGCGTAGATGCCCTTTTTCGGATTTCGTTTCCATTCACGTCACCACAGAGCACTGAGTGGGGCTCCTCGTGCTATCCGATGTGGTCTCATTAGGCACCTGCTTTACACAGTGTTGTTGCTTAGTCGCTAAGTCGTGTCCTACTCTTCGCAACTCCATGGACTGTATCCCGCCGGGCTCCTCTGTCCATGGGCTTTCCCAGGCAAGAATACTGGAGTGAGTTGCCATTTACTTCTCCAGAGGATCTTCCCAACCCCGGGATCAAGCCCACGTCTCCTGCGTTGGCAGGCAGATTCCTTATTGCTGCACCACCAGGGAAGCCCATTTTGCACATAGTAGGGCATATGTGCCAATGCCAACCCCCTACTTGGTACCCCCTCTTCAGGCGAGGCCGCAGGTCCTGCCCTCTTTCACTTCTCTTTAAGAAACACTGGCTGAGCAGACCTTCAGAATGCCTTCTCTCTGCATCCCCATGTGAGATCAGTTACACTGAGGGCAGCTCCATAGCAAGGTGTGTAGATTACGCGGTCAGCCTGAGCAGGGTTTCATGGAGAGGGGGCCGTAAGTAATCTCCCCCAGTTTCCTACAGTGTTATCGTCTCCATTTTATCAAAATGAGAAACTGGGCTTCAGTGAAGCAGAGAAGACTTGTCAGAAGTCGTGCAGCTGGTAAAGTGACAGGGGCCGGATGCCTAACTATAAAACCACTGTAAATGGTTAAGCTGAGGCACCTTTATGAACTTTCACTCTCTATGTATTTCTATAATACTTGAGTTGTTATACTCAGTATATGTTTTCTTCACAGTGGTTGCCCAACAACATCAAAGGTTATTCTTTAGGCAATAATCGCAAATTACTTCCCTTGGTCTGACTTCAACCTCACCCAGCTACCTTCCTGACTATTATTTGGCTTCCCAGTATTCTTGCTTGGAAATTTCATGGACAGAGGAGCATGGCAGGCCACAGTCCATGGGGTCGCAAAGAGTCGGACAGAATGAGCTACTATTACTCACTCAGAGCTGGCTAGGGGCTTTCCAGGTGGCGCTCATGGTAAAGAATCTCTCTGCCTGCCAATGCAAGAGATGTAAGAGAAGCAGGTTAGACCCCTGGGTCGGGAAGATCCCCTGGAGGAGGGCATGGCAACCCACTCCAGTATTTTGCCTGGAGATCCCATGGACACGGGAGCTCGGTGGCTACAGTCCATAGTGCCACACAGAGTTGGACATGACTGAAGCGACATAGCCCATACACAGGGCTGGCTAGCAGAGAGGGGGTGTCACCGGCCAGGCTGGCTGGACTGTACTGTCCACCTGATTTTCTATTTCTTACTATAATGAATGCAGCTCAACAGATTTCTTTCTTCCCGTCTCAACCCTCCCTAGGGTCTAGCAAACAGAAAGGAGCTTTATATAATGCAGGTCAAAACAGTGAAGAGACACAGTCTTTTTTGGCACAGTAACCCACAGGCCTTAGTTCTCTTGGCCATGTACACTTTGTCCGTGTCAGAAAGCAACTAAAGGCTTCTTTTCTTCATCTATTGCTATGTTACTCAAATGACTTACCCTTACAAGGGACAAAAAAATCCAACTCAAGCTGACTTAAGAATAAAAATCCAGGCGGATTTTATCGGTTATTATAATAACTGAAAAAAAAAAATCCAAAGAGTTCTGGCTTCAGGTATGGCTAGATCTAGGCATTCAATTCTGATTCTTTTCTCATCTTTCTTTTGTACCACATGGTGTGGTCCTGGCAACTAAGGGTTCTATCCTCTAGCTTGGAAAGAGAAACTTGTCAGTCACTCCAACAGAAGTCCCAGAATTGAGTCTCGTCGCTTTTAGCTCACATTCTGAAGTCTGAACCACTTCTGTTAGCCAGTAGGGTGAATATGCTGATTGGCCTGCCCTGAATTACATCGCCTCCACACTCCTGCAGAGGGGCAAATCACACAGAATGAGAGTGAAGAGCTGCAGTCACCCCCAAAAAAAGGCCACCGTAGAAGGAGAAATGGATGTTGGGCCTGGGGAGGAGACATGCTAGATCTGAGCCAGCCTTCAGCTTGATCTGGGGCAGAGCAGAGTAGAAAGAAATAACTGTCACGTCGGAGGTGAAGGAGAAGAGACGTGATGACAGGGGGTATAGAGTGGAGATGTGGATTTCAGAGACTGAGGGCACCGGGGAGCCTGAGGCAGGGGAGCAGGGCCTGCCCCTTGGGGTGGGGACAGGGCTGAGTCAGAGGAGCTGGATGGACCCTGTGGACCTCAGCAGGCGGCAGGAGCAGCGGGCCAGGTTCATGCTTCTGGATTCAGCATGGCTTCGGTGAGATTACTTGAGGAAGTGGACCATGTCACCCCACTCTCGGATATTCAGGGCAAGGCAACAGAATCACATTTTTTCCCCTAGCTTTTAACTTTTTTGTTATAGTTGGTTTATAATGTCTTGTTAGTTTCTATCGTATAGCAAAGTGATACAGTTATACATACATGTAATTTTTTTCTTTTTCATATTCTTTCCCAGTATGGAAATCAAGGCAGGGGGTGGGGGAGAGGTTGAGAGTTTTTGTTGTTTGCTTTTGAACTGTGGTGCTGGAGAAGACTTTTGAGAGTCCCTTGGACATCAAGGAGATCAAACCAGTCAATCCTAAAAGCCATCAACCCTGAATAGTCTTTAGAAGGACTGATGCTAAAGCTGAAGCTCCAATACTCTGGCCACCTGATGCAAAGAGATGACTCATTGGAAAAGACCCTGATGCTGGGAAAGGTTGAAGGCAAAAGGAGAAGAGGGAGGCAGAGAATGAGATGGTTAGATAGTATCACTGACTCAATGGACATGAGTTTGAGCAAGCTCTGGGAGACAGTGAAGGACAAGAGAGCCTGGCATGCTGCAGTCCATGGGGTCACAAAGGGTCAGACACAACTTAGCGACTGAACAACAACTTGCTTGGTTTTACCGCACCGAGCGGCATGTGGGATCTTCGTTCCCCAACCAGGGATCCAACCAGCAGCCCCTGCATTGGGAGGATGGGGTCTTAACCACTGGACCACCAGGGAAGTCCCAAGAATCACGATTTCTTAGCCGCCACGCAGTATGTATCTGCCAGTCCCACCTGCATCCTCTTAACTGGAGTCAGCTGCCTGAAGTCCAGTCGCCTGAACACCAGCAGACGAGACTGAGTTCCTGGACCCAGGAAGCCGGGAACCCAACCTTGCATGCTGGTAGCTCCCCGGGGTCCTGGCCCCACGGAAGGCCCCTTGGCGGGCGGCCAGCAGGCTTGCCCTGACCACACCCTGCCTTTGCTCCCAGGCCTCTGCAGCACCATCCTTCCAGGGCTGTGCCGAGATGCGGGCAATCACAGGTGAGGACTCTGTCACGAGGCTCAGCTCCAAGGAGGCCCAAATAAACAGCAGCTGTTCGTGTTACTCCTGGGTCTGCAGCATGTCTGGCACACAACAAACACACCTATTGTCAGGTCTGTGACGTGCACAGCTCAGGAATCAGGAACGGTTAATACAACTACTGGGAGTGTAAAGGAACAGATGGCAGGTGATAAATACCAATGAGCTGTTGGGGTTTTACTGGGTTTGGCTGGGCTTTCTCCCCCTGACACTCAGAATACTTTTCCCATCATTTCTCTCTTCTTCACAAGGCGGCCTGCTTGCAAATGGGCTCAAAGTGCAAACTTTTTCCCATTGATCGTGACATCTAAAACCTTTCATGAAGATCCACCCATGGCAATGTTTCTCAAATCGGGGTCCCCGCAATTCACCTGGGTTAGAATCCCGATGACGTTTATAAATGGGGCAAATTCTGAGGTTTCCATCCGGACCTTGCTGAATCTCTGGGTCTAGGGCCCTGGAAACTGGTATTTTGAAAAGTTCCTGGGAGGACCTCCCTGGTGGTCTAAGAATCTGCCTTCCACTGCAGCGGACTCAGGTTCAATACCCAGTTGGCGAACTAAGATCCTGCATGTTGTGGGGCAACTAAACCCAAGCACTGCAACTAGAGAGAAAACCCAGACACCGCAGCTAAGACCCGACGCCGTTTAGTCACTAACCTGGGTGTCCGACTCTTTTGTGACCCCGCGGACTGTATCCTGCTGCTTTTGTGACCCCGCGGACTGTAGCCCACCAGACTCCTCTGTCCATGGGATTCTCCAGGAAAGAATACTGGAGTGGGTTCCCATTTCCTCTCCAGGGGATCTTCCTGACCCAGGGATCAAACCCACGTCCCCTGCATGACAGGGGGATTCTTTACTGCTGAGCCACAAGGGAAGTCCAAGACCTGACTTAGCCCTAAATAAGTGTTTGGTTTTTTTTTTAAGAGATTCCTGGGATGGGGTGGTGGTGGTGGTGATTCCAATATATCCTGAAGCTCACAAGCGGTAGCCCCGCGGGCAGTCATGCCGCACAGGCCCCAACAGGAAAATCCTGATTCCCGCACTGGCCCTCCCTGCCCCCGTGGCCTTTCTATCAGGCAATTCAAAGTCTCCAGGCAGAGAGTTACTGATTAACCCTAGGTTTCAAGGAAAGAAATAATAATAACTAAAGGGACAACGTGAGCCAAGAAACAAGCTGAGCAGCCCTGGGGGAGTGGTGGCAGACGGCTCAAGACTAGAAGGAGGAGAAGGAGACTAGAGCCAGCCAGCCTGCTGCCAGGCAGCCTTTGGGTCCCAGCAACACCCACTGATTTCTGCCTGTCGATGCCCAGGCCGTGAGCTGCCACGTCCTGGGGGCTCCGGTGCCCAGAATGGCCTGCCCCGAGATTCCGCAGCAGCCCCAGCCGGTCTGCCAAAAAGCCACCCCCTTCGACGCTGCGGGCTGCGCTGGAGGCCCTGGCGGCCCCACGGAGGGCGACCTGGAGTGCCTGGTGTGCCGGGAGCCCTACAGCGGCATCCGGCCGCCCAAGTTGCTGGGCTGCCAGCACGCCTTCTGCGCCGTCTGCCTGAAGCTGCTGCTGTGCTTGCAGGACGACGCCTGGTCCATCCCCTGCCCTCTGTGCCGCAAGGTCACCACCGTCCCCGGGGGCCTCGTCTGCACCCTGCGCGACCAGGAGGACGTGCTGGCGCGGCTAGCCCGGCCGGGCCTGGAGGTGCCGCTCCGTCCTCAGGCGCTGGCGAACCCTGCCGCCCTGACGGCAGGGCAGCCCAGCGCGGCCGGAGAGGAGGAGCAGGACGCGGTGAGCGCCAACCGCGCTGCGGCCCGGCGCCTGGCCGCGCATCTGCTCCTCCTGGTCCTGCTCATCGTCCTCATCCTGCCCTTCATCTACCCCGGCGTCATCCGGTGGGTGCTCAGCATCCTCGTCACCCTGGCCCTGCTGCTGGCTCTGCTTTTCTGCTCTCACCCCGGCCAGCAGGGCGGCTGCGGGCCCACCCCCAGGACTCTCTTCTGCAGAGAGCAGAAACCCAGCGAGATCGCCTCCATCGCCTGAGCGAGCTCTGAGCGGGCGGAGTCGGGGGTCCCTTCTGCCTTTGCGGCCCGCTTAGCATCACAGTGAACAGAGGAAGCGGTTGTGCACCGGACCGGCTCCCTTGGGAGAGTAAATGCCCGCTGGACTCGCCAGCCAAAGCCAGAACAGCTGTCTTGGGTCAAGAACTGTGCTTTTGGGCAATAGACTTACGCCTGCCGCGGGTACAGCATAGCTATTAATAAACTCTTTGGGGATGGGGAAGAAACTACTTGAAGGCAACAAAGGAAGGGGGTCTCCCATTCCTTTTAGTCCAATGCCCCTGACTTTGCTTTCTGTACCTAGATGAGAGTATTGCAAATATTAATACTATTGGAGAACAAATAGAACTGGAATTTTTTTTTTTTTTTGCAATTTCTCTGAGTTTTTTCTTCCTTTCTTTGGGTTTGATTTTGTGTGTTTGGGTAGTTTGTTTCTGTTTCTGCCTGTGACATATCTTCCCTCCTGGGAAGCTGGAGCCCACAGGAAGTCCTCCTATGCTCTCCCTGAGGCTGTCTGATGCTCATCTCACCTCTCCAAAGGTCCTGGCGGCTCAGGTCTCCCACTGACCTGCTCCCAGGGATGGAGAGGGAGAAGTTGTGCAGAGAAGTGATACTCCTGCTGTGGCTGGGGGATGCCCACATTTGGCTGGCTGAGTTGGGGAGGAGTAGGGAGGACCCTGGTGGGTCTGGGAATTGCTCCCAGCAGCTCCACCAGGATTTCTCAGCTCCATGTCATCAGGCCCTAACACAACAGAGAATCTCAGGGTTACAAGGACTCTCCTCCAACGGTGGGTCCAGCTGCCCATCTGAGGCGCTCAGTCCCACACTCTTGAACCAAATCTTTACAGTCGTTGTTTTCTCTCTTATTGCATCCCGATGCCCAGTGGAGATTTTGTCGTAAAAGATAACAGGCCCCATAAATGCAACGGTCCTCTCCAATAACCCCATCTTTCCCACCTCGCCCTGGGAGTCACAGTCATCTGAAAGACTCTCGCGTCTTCTCTTGACCATTTCTGCTCCATAAAAGAGAGGAGACTTCTGCTGGAGGGAATGACCTTCTGTAGCTTCCGGAATCGGGCACCAGCCAGGGGGACCTGTCAGGGTGCAGGGGAGTGAAAGATGGGAGATGTCGCATGATATCCTTCCAAAGATCCCATAGTTGAGAGGCAGACTTGAAACCTCAGAAGGGCTCCTTGAGTCCAACCCATCATCCCTCTCGGGCCCCCTTTCCTGACAGCTGTTGCATGTGTGTCCTTGATCTGGGCCTTCCAGCTCTCTGAGCTTCATTTCCCCCAAAATGAGCTAGTAGGACTGGATTATTCCCTAAGTCTCCTGAAACCCAGAAGCTGAGGGCACTGCTGGGCTCCCGAACAATGAACAAGGGTCACAGCCCCTCTGGAGTCACATACAGAAAAGTCAGGGTATAAGTTCTGTTTCTGCCTGTGACATATCTTCCCTCCTGGGAAGCTGGAGCCCACAGGAAGTCCTCCTATGCTCTCCCTGAGGCTGTCTGATGCTCATCTCACCTCTCCAAAGGTCCTGGCGGCTCAGGTCTCCCACTGACCTGCTCCCAGGGATGGAGAGGGAGAAGTTGTGCAGAGAAGTGATACTCCTGCTGTGGCTGGGGGATGCCCACATTTGGCTGGCTGAGTTGGGGAGGAGTAGGGAGGACCCTGGTGGGTCTGGGAATTGCTCCCAGCAGCTCCACCAGGATTTCTCAGCTCCATGTCATCAGGCCCTAACACAACAGAGAATCTCAGGGTTACAAGGACTCTCCTCCAACGGTGGGTCCAGCTGCCCATCTGAGGCGCTCAGTCCCACACTCTTGAACCAAATCTTTACAGTCGTTGTTTTCTCTCTTATTGCATCCCGATGCCCAGTGGAGATTTTGTCGTAAAAGATAACAGGCCCCATAAATGCAACGGTCCTCTCCAATAACCCCATCTTTCCCACCTCGCCCTGGGAGTCACAGTCATCTGAAAGACTCTCGCGTCTTCTCTTGACCATTTCTGCTCCATAAAAGAGAGGAGACTTCTGCTGGAGGGAATGACCTTCTGTAGCTTCCGGAATCGGGCACCAGCCAGGGGGACCTGTCAGGGTGCAGGGGAGTGAAAGATGGGAGATGTCGCATGATATCCTTCCAAAGATCCCATAGTTGAGAGGCAGACTTGAAACCTCAGAAGGGCTCCTTGAGTCCAACCCATCATCCCTCTCGGGCCCCCTTTCCTGACAGCTGTTGCATGTGTGTCCTTGATCTGGGCCTTCCAGCTCTCTGAGCTTCATTTCCCCCAAAATGAGCTAGTAGGACTGGATTATTCCCTAAGTCTCCTGAAACCCAGAAGCTGAGGGCACTGCTGGGCTCCCGAACAATGAACAAGGGTCACAGCCCCTCTGGAGTCACATACAGAAAAGTCAGGGTATAAGTCTGTATGCAATTAGCTCTTGCACTCTGCAAAAAAAATCTTCCTTTTTTCTTATAAGGTGCTTTCAGGGCAACTCTGTGACACCCTTGCTATTGGCTTTGTTAACTCCAGGTACTGGGAGGGGGCATGAGTGAGGGTGTGTGGGTGTCCCCATCCTTTTAAGCCAAGGCCAAGTGGGCCTGGAGAACACCTTGTCTCCCCAGGATGAATAAATGACAAGAATTGTTTGGCCTTTCCAGAACTGGCCTGGGGCATGTGCAGTTTGGGAGGGTAGCCAGTAGGTTAGGGAAAGAACGTTCTTTCCTCATTCACCTCTACTCCCATTCCACCTTGATCTTGGACCCTCCACCAGGGTTTCCATCGCTAATAACAACACCATTTCCACAAAAGTAATGGTGGGCTCATGCTTACTGAGTGCTTAACATGTGCCAAGCACTGCATTAACTACTCTTACCTAGCTGAATCTTCACGACAACTTTATGAAAAAGAGACCTCCATGCTAAAGAGAAGACTGAGGATCAGAGAGGTCAACTCATCTGCCTAAGTTTGCTCAGCCAGCCACTGCCAGAGCTCCCTAGGAAATTAACCCAGAGTTCTTTCTGCTCCAATATCCTGCCTCCTTTGCATGCAGTTCCAAAGCAACCAGGAAGCTGGTCACTGCTAGTGGGCTTGTGGGGCAGAATAGGAAACTAACCTCTGGAGTCTTCAGAGAGGCCAGAGAATTCTCGCATCTATTGTCTATGCTAAAGAGAAAGAACAGAAAATGATAAAACAGGCTGGCCTTCCTTACTCTTGCCACCCAGTGCCTGCCTTCCCTGAAGGGAGCTGTGCTGGCACACAGACCCCACCAACGTGTCCTCTGTCCTGACATTTCTGCCCCTTCGTCCTGAAGCCCCTCTGGTCACTGAGTACCTTTCGGCTCCTGGCAGTGTGAGGAGAGATAGCACGAGAAGCTAATGTCAGCCCACCCTGCCCTGGAGAGAAACAGAGGAGACAGGCGGTGCTGTGAAAGGATGAGAGTGGGAGAAGCCAGAGAGGCGGGCCAGGGCTCAAAGCCAGGCTCAGACCCAGGGTGTGGCCAGCCAGACTCACAGCACTTTTCTGAGCCTTGCTTTGCTATGAAGTAGGGAAGGGTGCCACCCACCTGCCAGGGGCTCCTTGGGCACTTAAAGTGCTGCTGGATGGACTTCCCTAGTGGCCTGGTGGTCTGCATTCCCAGTGCCAGGGGCCTGGGTTCACTCCCTGGTCGGGGAGCTAATACCCACATGCCGCAGATAAGAGTTCGCATGCCTCGACTAAGATCAGGTGCAGCTAAATAAATAAATATACGTTAAAAAAAAAAAAAAGCTTGTGATGGCCTGGATGGGAGGGGAGCTTGGGGGAGAATGGATACACATATATGTATGGCTGAATACCTTTGCTGCTCACCTGAAATGATCACAACATTATAGTTTTGTTTAAGTGCTACTGAATGAGAATCCCATGTCCCAACAGGCTGGCTTTCTCATCAATCGCTGAGCTCCTTGGGTTCCATGGGGCCTGTTCAGTGTGACAGAGAGCAGGGGCCCAGCTTTGGTAATGGGGTGGAGAAGCCCCTCCAGGGTAGGAGCGTCGTCCAGAACAGGCCAATCTGTGGCCAACTTTATGCTTAGGTCCTCAGGGTGGACAGGAATTGCAGAGAGAGGCCAAATTCCACCCCCTTCAGCCCCATCTCCCTATTCTGTGGCCTTAAAGTCAGACATAACCTGGCTTGAATTCTAGCTTTCTCACTTAGAAGTTACCACACCTCACTGCATCTCAGATTCCTTATCCATAAAACAGGTTTCATCGAGTTGTCTGGAAATTAGTTGTTTTTTTTTTTTTTTAATCCATGGTTGAGCATTTAGGATTGTAAGGAAGTAAAGAAGAAAGAGGGAAGACAAGGAGAAATGGATTGAGTTCTAGAAAGCCCTAACAGGAATGATGAGTACAGACTCTATTTATTTTATTCAATATTATTAATAAGGACATGGATTAAAACCTGGACACTGGAGACTTCCCTGATGGTGCAGTGGCTGAGACTCCTCACTCCCAGTGCAAGGAACCTGCGCTCAACCCCTGGTCAAGGAATTGGATCCCACGTGCTGCAACTGAGACCTGGCTGCTATATAAAATATATAAATTTTTTTTTTTTAATGGACACTAGAATTTACCTCCTGCATTAACCAGCCTCAACATGAGCAATGTCTTCAGTAATATAAGAAAACAATCACCCCTAGTAGGGTCTGCATGCACTGAGTGAAGTGTATTACATATGATATCACATATGCTATAAGGTTCACTCCAGTTCAGTCGCTCAGTCGTCTCCAGTTTTCTGCGACCCCATGGACCACAGCACGCCAGGCCTCCCTGTCCATCACCAACTCCCGGAGCTTCCTCAAACTCACGTCCATTGAGTCGGTGATGCCATCCAGCCATCTCATCTTCTATCGTCCCCTTCTCCTGCTGCCCTCACTCTTTCCCAGCATCAGGGTCTCTTCCAGTGAGTTGGCTCTTTTCATCAGGTGGCCAAAGTATTGAAGCCTTAGCTCCAGCATCAGTCCTTCCAATGAATATTCAGGACTGATCTCCTTTATGATTGATTGATTTGATCTCCTTGCTGTCCAAGGGACTCTCAAGAGTCTTCTCCAGCACCACAGTTCAAAAGCATGAATTTTTCAGCGCTCTGCTATAAGGTAGGTGCTATTATTAATTAACTCCAAATTACCAATAGGGATGCTGAGGCACAGAGAGAGGTTGAGTAACTGCTCAAGATCACACAGTAAGGTGGTGGTGGAGCAAGGCCAGATAGCAGAAGTCCAATTGCAGAGTTTAGACTTTGAGTCACTTTACTCTATCAGATGAAACACTCCTGGGCACGTTGTAAGCACAACAAAGTACGTGAGCCCATGGCCTGAAGGGTGAAAAATTAAGTAGAGGTGGCATTTCCCCTTTGGCTGGGGAACTCAGGGGTGCCAGGGCGAGAAGCTTGTGGCAGGTCGCCTGCTCCATCACCTTCAGCCAGGTTCCCATCTCAGCCTGCAGCACCCATTCATCACTGGGAGCTCTCTCAGATGACTGGAGGGAGCGTTGTGGTCTTTGCTGGAACAATGAATTCTTTGTGGCAATGGAAAATATTTCCAGGAATGAAGGACCTTCCTGCAGTCTCTCAGGCTATGGGGAGAGCATGGAGCACATTCAAAGAGAAATTAGATCTGAGCTCTTAAATCTGCCTGGAGCTGTTCACATGAACTCTGTATTCTTGCCTGAGGATCTTGAAGTCACTTTCTTAAAGAAGACTATTCTTGAGTCAGTAGGGAACTCTCTGAGAATTCAGGACACCGTGAAAACTAAGATCCGTCAGTGGATTTACACAACAAATATTTATTGAAGGTCTGCTCTGTGCCAGGTACTGAACAAGATATTTAATCTTATTTGATAAGGAACTTTGATGAAAAAGAGAAACTAATGGGTACAAAGTTGAATTGTGTCTCCCTTCCCCCCAAAATATATGTTGAAGCCTGAATCTCTACTACTTCAGAATGTGAACTTATTTTTTGCTTTTTTAACAACTTAAGTTTTATTGGAGTATAGTTGCTTTTCAATGCTGTATTAGTTTCTACTATAGCAAAACAAATCAGATATATATATATATATCGCCTCTGTTTTGGACTTCCTTTCCATTCAGGAGAATGTGACCTTATTTGGAAATAGATTTTTACAAAAATAAACAAATTAAAATGAGGTGGTCATCAGCATGGGTCCTAATCCAATATGACTGGTGTCCCTACAAAAATGGGGAAACTGGTCACGGAGACAGACACACTCAGAAGAAAGACAACATGATGATTCATCAGAAGATCAGCCACGTGAAGGTGAAGGCAGAAAAGGGTTATGTTTCTACAAGCCAAGGAATGCCAAAGACGGCCAGGAAGTGACCAGACGCTCAGAGAGAGACCTGGAACAGACTTTCTCCTGGGGCTTTCAGCGGGAAGCTGCCTTGCTGAGCTCTTGATCCTGGACTTGTAGCCTCCAGAACGGTATGAGACAGGAAGTTTCTAGTACTGTAACAGGAAAGAACAGAATCTGATTCTGCGTCGGATGTGCTTCTTTAGCCTTTGCTTTCTGTTGCTTCTGTCACTCAAGCATGCGTTCTCTAGCCCTTAGCGCACATGGCAGCCTGCCTCCGGAACCCTGCCCCTCTGCCTGAGTGTGCAAGTGCCTTTGTTCAGCTGGCGAGAAAACACCCTGACCTTGCCCATCTGGGACTGGCCACAGGAAAGGAGAAATTAGTACAGTTAGTACATCCCCTTCCTGAGGCTGGCCAAATCAGGAGATATTTTGCAACTTACAGCCTTCTGGGACTTCCCTGGTGGTTCATTTGGTCGAGAATCCAGCTGCAATGCAGGAAACTGCCTGCCATGCGGGAGACCAGGGATGGCTCTCCGGGTCAGGAAGAGCCCCTGGAGAAGGAGTGGCAGCCCGCTCCAGTATTCTTCCCTGGAGACTCCCATGGGCGGAGGAGCCCGGCAATCCACTGTCCATGGCAGCAACTGAGACACCACCACCGTGGTCCTTTCACTTTACCTCCTCACTCTGCCTCCCTCTTGTTCTAGAAAAGAAACTAGCATCCAGACCCAATAAGACGGTACCTTAAGACTCTAGTAAGCCATCTTCTTGGACAATGCCTTTCCGAGTAAAGTTGCTCTTCTTGCCTCAACAGTTCGTCTCCTGATTTATTGGCCTGTCGTGGAAGGAACAGACCAGACTTGGACTCAGTGTGCTGTGCTGTACTTAGTCCCTCAGTCATGCCCAACTCTTTGTGACCCTGTGGACTGTAGCCCGCCAGGCTCCTCTGTCCATGGGATTCTCCAGGCAAGAATACTTCAGTGGGTTGCCATGACCTCCTCCAGGGGATCTTCCCAACCCAGGGATCGAACCCAGGTCTCACACATTGCAGGCGATTCTTTACCGTCTGAGCCACGAGTGTTGTTTAAGGAACAAGGGATTGTGGCTCCTTGGTACAGCGGCCCTAGGAACCGATACAGCATCTATGCTGTGCCTGGGCTTGCACCAGACCCCTTAGCTGGGCTGCTTCAAGTTCAGCAAAATAACATGCCCAGAGTCTTGTAGCAACACACATGGAAATGTCAGTCTCAAAATCAAGTCTGATTGATAACCAAAGACTAAGTTCTCACTCCCATTTCATGCATGGCAAATTGAGGCTCAGAAAATCCCTGTGATTTCCCTCCCAAACAGAGCCCAATATGTCAGAGATGAAGTTGTAATCAGAGCCCACAGTTCCTAAATTATCCTTAATGTTAGAAACAACCGTATGGGAACTACTGAATAATTATCCCCATTTCACAGGTTAAAGAGTTAAAACCCAAGTCCTTAAGACACCTGACCAACCTTAAGGTCACAAGTGAGTAAGTGAGGTGCCAGAAGTTGAACCTACAGTTTGACTCTCAAGCTACAGTTTTCACTGCCTCAGTTTTGCAGCAGCCTGCCTGCATGGACAGGCAGGAAAGCCTATCTTTCCAAATGCTTGAGGAACTCACCATCAGAGCCTCTTTGCTCAAAGAGGACAGGACTGTCTGTCTTGTTTCCTCTGACTTTGTTACATTCAACGGCCCCTCCTATCAATCCCCCATCTCTCTTGCTGGGGAACTGCTCTGTGGTTAACCTCAGTCAAGGAAGAATCCCACCCACAACCACCCACAAGTTAGGGTGCTTGGTCCTTCCTCCACATACCTCCCATTTCAGCTGAGGCAGTCACACGGCACAGATCATATGACCCTTTCCAGAACTGCAGTCTGGAGTCAGTGATGAAGGAGAGGTGAGTGTTTAAAGTGGTAGCAACGAAGCAGATGGTCCCCGTAGCTCTGACCCTTCAGCCACTAGTTGCTTCAGTGAGCTCTGTTTCCTTCCCTACATTTTTTTTTTCCTTTAGATGGCCAGAGTCAATTTCTGTTGCTTGCAACCGAAGTTCATGACCTAATACAGGAGACTTCCAGGCTCCTGGTTGCTGAAAAATCCCACCATGAACTTCAGCCCCTCCAAAACCCGGAAAATGAGGCAATGCCACAGGCCAAGGAGTGGAGGACCTCTTGCACCCCTGGCCCAGCCCTCCTGAGAGCCAGCCTGAATCTGTGGTGAGGCTGCCCAGATGTCAGGACCAGGGAAATGGTGGCCAGGTCAGCTCCGCTCAAATGCGGGATTGGACAGGAAAACATGGAATTGGATCTCAGGCCAGCCACTGTTGGAGGAGACTGGTTTCCAGTTTCTTGGCTTCAGAATCCCCAGAAGAAACAAAGTCTCATTCTCACATACATATATAAATGTATGCATGTATGTGTGTGTGTGTGTGTGCGTGCATGTATGTATGTATGATTTTTTTGGCTGCACTAGGCCGTCGCTGATGCAGGGAGACCTCCTCTAGCTGGAGCGAGGGGGGGCCACTCTCTGGGGGTGGGGCGTGGGCTCCCCGTTACAGTGGCAGCTCCTGTTGCAGAGTGTGAGCCGCAGGCACGCAGACTCGCTGGCGGGGGCACACAGCCTTAGTTGTTCCGCCGCATGTGGGATCTTCCCACACCAGAGATCAAACCCACGGCCCCTGCATTAGCAGGTGGATTATTAACCCTGGACTGCCAGGGAAGTCCACAGACTCTAGCTCTGTGTAGACAGCTAGCCCAGGGTCCTTCACTGGAGTCAGTCTGCAAAACAAAGCAGCCTGCAAAGTAGCAGTGGGTTCAGCAGTTCCAAAGCCACAGCAGCCACCATCGCGGCTGATGTTTAGCAAGAGCTTCCAACATTCGGGCTGCTGTCCTCAGAGCTTCCTTAGAGCTTTCTTCCTCAGAGCTAACTCTTTTGTTCTTCACAAATCCTATTATTCTGTTGGACATTTCACACCGTCATCTCAACGAATCAACACAGAGCCCCTATTCAGGAAGGCAGCTGAGACAAGGATAAGATAAGGAACTTGCCTGAGTGGCTGAGTTTGAAAGCAGGGGGTCTAACCCAGCTCCAGCCCTTCTCAGTCACTGCACTTAAAACCGCTTCCTACGCCCACCTCTCTCCCATCCTTCCTCATCTTCCCTGCTGCTGCTGCTGCTAAGTCGCTTCAGTCGTGTCCTACTGTGTGACCCCATAGACGGCAGCCCTCAGGGCTCCCCCACCCCTGGGATTCTCCAGGCAAGAACACTGGAGTGGGTTGCCATTTCCTTCTCCAATGCATGAAAGTGAAAGGGAAAGTGAAGTCGCTCCACTCAGTTGTGTCTGACTCTTAGCGACCCCATGGACTGCAGCCCACCAGGCTCCTCCGTCCATTGGATTTTCCAGGCAAGAGTAGGAACCAGGAAAAAAAGGAAGGCCCTCAGGCAGATATACCTGGGTTCAAAACCAAGTCCTACTGTGTGACCTTGGGCATGACAGATGCCTTTCCTGAACCTTAGTTCCCTTGTTTGGACAGTCAGGAAAATCAAGCCTCCCTGATATAGGTTTAGTGGCAAGTCAGTGAGATCATGTGTAAGCGCCTGGCACAGTGCCCAACACACGTGCTCACCCATCCCAGGCAACCTGGCAGCAAAGATGGATGGGCATCCATTACTCACCCGGCAAGTAGGGGAGGCAAAGAAACACAGTGGAAGGGACAGTCTTTACCACACTCATGCCCATCAGCCTCTTGCTAGCTTCAGGAAGAGGATATGTGCTCAAATCAGACCACAGGGTAAGACTGTTGCCGGTGAATTTGTCGTCCTTGCTTCATCACAAAAGAATCTGGAGGTGAAGTGGCAGGTAAGAATATTAATACTCCACAGATAGAGTGGGCTGTCTCAGAAGGCGAGAGAGAGCCTCAGAGCACAGTGTCATTAGTTTTTATGTGCTGGGTAATTTCATATGCTAATGAGAGGAGTGTAGTATAACAGACAGATTTTGGTTTCGGGGGTAGATGCTCGAGCACATCCAGGGGACCCTTTGAGTCCTGACCCGCCTTTGCACATCAGGTCTCTTCCTCATGACCTTTGCCATGGGTGGGATCTCCCGTGCGGGCTCCTGGCATCTCAAGGTCTACTGGAAGTTGAATCTTTTGCCATTTTGGACCTAGTTGGTTCTAATCAGTTTTTGTCACATCCTATAAAAAGCAGAGACCTCACTTTGCCAACAAAGGTCAGCACAGTCAAAGCTATGGGTTCTCCAGTAGTCGTGTGTGGATGTGAGAGTTGGACCATAAAGAAGGCTGAACACTGAAGAACTGATGCTTTCAAACTGTGGTGCTGGAGAAGACTTTTGAGAGTCCCTCGGATAGTAAGGAGATCAAACCAGTCCATCCTAAAGGAACTCAACCCTGAACATTCATTGGAAGGACTGATGCTGAAGCTAAAGCTCCAGTACTTTGGCCACCTGATGCGAAGAGCTGACTCACTGCAAAAGACACTGATGCTGAGAGAGACTAGGGGCAGGAAGAGAAGGGGACGACAGAGGATGAGACGGTTGCATGGCGTCACCAACTCAATGGACGTGAGTCTGAGCAAGTTCCAGGAGACAGTGAAGGACAGGGATGCTGACAGAGATTGGGGGCAGGAAGAGAAGGGGACGACAGAGGATGAGACGGTTGCATGGCGTCACCGACTCAATGGACATGAGTCCAAGCAAGCTCTGGGAGACAGTGAAGGACGAGGAGGCCTTGTGGGCTGTGCAGCCCATGGGGTTGCAGAGAGTCAGACACGACTGAGCAACTGAGCGACAGCAATGGCCGTGTCACTCCTTTAAAGACTGTGCTCTTCCTCTTCCCTTCTGCTTCTCGACTTGAACAGGCTAAGATGAAGGGTAACTCTAGAGAAGGAGGTTCTGACTGTGCAGAAGTACCCAGTGGGGCTTCTGGAATGCTGGTCATGCTCTATGTCTTGACTTAGGTGATAGTTACATAGATGAAATTTATTTTCTAATTATTTATAAACAGTATCTACATCTTGCATGTGCTTTTCTGTATGTATGTCATAGTGAAAAACTAAGAAGCTAAGCCTAACAGAACAACACTATAGAATCTAGGCAGCTTGAGAGCCAAGGCTGGGTGTGAGACTGGTACCCAGTACTAATCCCACTCTGATATGCCTGCCCCATCCACATCTAACTTACCCAGTGACTTAGAGCTTTATGAGTTGCTCTGAAGACTGTCTGGTTTGAATCCTGACTCTGCTACTTGAATCCTGACTCTGCTACTTGCTGCTACTTACTCTCAAACGCTCTAATACTAATGTAAACATCTACAAAATGGGAAGATAATCATGGGGTTATGAGCATCAAACGAGCTCATTGTAGAGACCATTTAGCACCATGAACTGCACACGGGATGTACCCAAGAAGCACTAGCTGCCAAGTTAGGAAAAACATGAATGGATTGGCTCCTTTAACCAAATGGTGGCAAAGGCAGGTTTCTGTTGGGTCTTGGCAGTGATGAAGTAACACAAGGGGCTTCATTAAGATTGCTTCTCTCCATTTCCATCTCTTTTTCTCTCTGCACTTGAGTCTTCTTCTCGCCAACCAGTTGTTTTCCATGATATAGGAAACTAGCCAGCTCCAACTCATGTCTTCCTAGCTTTATGTCCAGAAAGAAAGGAATAGACTTTCTTCCCTTGGTTAAATGATCAAAAATCCCAAGGAAGGGCTCTGATTGGTCATCTTGGGTCACATGCCCTCCTCTATGACCAACATGGCTGTGACTGGCTGTCCGAACAGAATCATGTGATTGGTGAGGAGAAGGACTTCAAGCAAGGGAGGAAGCAATTTGCAAAAGAACAAGGGGCCACTGAGTAGACAGAGGAGCAGGTGTGTGAGCCAATCTCCACCCACCAAAGCTAATTAGAGGTGAACTCCAGCCTGACTGGATCATTCTTTGAGAGGCCTGCCTCCTCCCAACACAATCTCAGTCCAAGTGAGTTCTGATAGTAATATTACCATATTCATCTTTTGTGGGTAGAACATGTTTCCCAAACCTGCCAATCAAAGCATCATGCTCCCTGGCCATAGGATCTGGTTCAGAGCTAAGCCAATGAGAGCTCTACCCAGGAATATCATCAGAGTTACCTGGAGGAATTGTTTCCTCTGCTGTAGTTGCTAGGCTGTTAGAATGTTTTTCTAGACTTTCCAGTGACCATCTTGCCCCACCAAGGGAAGGAATTTTCTATGAGTGAAACCTACCCAGAGCAAAGCTGAGCCTAGTGATTGAGTGAGTGAGTGAGTGAGGTCGCTCAGTCGTGTCCGACTCTTTGCGACCCCATGGACTGTATGTAGCCCACCAGGCTTCTCCGTCCATGGGATTCTCCAGGCAAGAATACTGGAGTGGGTTACCATTTCCTTCTCCAGGGGATCTTCCCGACCCAGGGGTCAAACCCAGGTCTCCCGCATTGGAGGCAGATGCTTTAACCTCTGAGCCAGAGGGGGGTTCCTAATCATGTTATTTGCGTACCTAGACCTGGCCATGCCTGAAAATCAACTTCTCTCTAGACTTTTCAATAGTTACTTGTGTCAACAAATTCCCTTTCTTTGCTGAAACCATTTTGACTGTGTTTCATTTGTAGGCAAAGGAGACCTGAATCCAGTCTCATCCTACTGGTCCACAAGGCCACCTGTCATATCCTTTAATATCCCTCCTTTAAATAAGCCAGCTACCAAGAGGATTCTGCTAACTCCTCAGCCCTTCCCCCCAAGACCCAGTGTTCTGTGAAACCTAGTTTATGGTGAACAGTGTCGGATTTGTGATCTACAAAGAAGAGAATTTAGCTTCAGGACTAGAGATGAGGCTTCAGGCACTCGGAGCTTCGTGTGACAAAAGTTTTATTACAGTGAAAAGGGATGGAGAAAGCCTCTGTGATGACACGTACATCAGAAGGGAGCAGAGAGTGCCCCACTCACTAGTCTGGGCAGGGCTTGATACACTTTGTCAATTGGTTACTAACAATAGTATTACCAACAAATACTAACAAAGGTATTACCAGACCCACGCCCACAGTTCAGTTCAGTTCACTCGCTCAGTCGTGTCCGACTCTTTGTGACCCCATGAACCGCAGCACACCAGGCCTCACTGTCCATCACCAACTCCTGGAGTTCACCCAAACTCATGTCCGTCGAATCTGTGATGTCATCCAGCCATCTCATCCTTTGTCATCCCCTTCTCCTCCCACCTTCATTCTTTCCCAGCATCAGGGTCTTTTCCAGGGAGTCAACTCTTCACATCAGGTGGCCAAAGTATTAGAGTTTCTGCTCTAGCATCAGTCCTTCCAATGAACACCCAGGACTGATCTCCTTTAGGATGGACTTGTTGGATCTCCTTGCAGTCCAAGGGACTCAAGAGTCTTCTCCAACACCACAGTTCAAAAGCATCAGTTCTTCGGTGCTCAGCTTTCTTCACAGTCCAACTCTCACATCCATACATGACTACTGGAAAACCATAGCTTTGACTAGATGGACTTTTCTTGGCAAAGTAATGTCTCTGTTTTGTAATATGCTGTCTAGGTTGGTCATAGCTTTTCTTCCAAGTAGCAAGCATCTTTTAATTTCATGGCTGCAGTCACAATCTGCAGTGATTTTGGAGCCCCAAAAAACAGTCTCTCACTGCTTCCATTGTTTCCTCATCTATTTGCCATGAAGTGATGGGACCAGATGCCATGATCTTCGTTTTCTGAATGTTGAGTTTAAGCCAACTTTTTCACTCTCCTCTTTCACTTTCATCAAGAAGCTATTTAGTTCTTTTTCACTTTCTGCCATGATGGTGGTGTCATCTGCATATCTGATGTTATTGATATTTCTCCCGGCAATCTTGATTCCAGCTTGTGCTTCCTCCAGCCCAGTGTTTCTCATGATGTACTCTGCATAGAAGTTAAATAAGCACAGTGACAATATACAGCCTTGACGTACTCCTTTTCCTATTTGGAACCAGTCTGTTGTTCCATGTCCAGTTCTAACTGTTGCTTCCTGACCTGCATACAGGTTTCTCAAGAGGCAGGTCGGGTGGTCTGGTATTCCCATCTCTTGAAGAGTTTTCTACAGTTTGTTGTGATCCACACAGTCAAAGGCTTTGGCATAGTCAATAAAGCAGAAATAGATGTTTTTCTGGAACTCTCTTGCTTTTTCAATGATCCAACAGATGTTGACAATTTGATCTCTGGTTTCTCTGTCTTTTCTAAATCCAGCTTGAACATCTGGAAGTTCACAGTTCATGTACTGTTGAAGCCTGGCTTGGAGAATTTTGAGCATTACTTTGCTAGCACGTGAGATGAGTAAAATTGGGTGGTACTCTGAGCATTCTTTGGCATTGCCTTTCTTTGGGATTGGAATGGTAACTGACCTTTTCCAGTCCTGTGGCCACTGCTGAGTTTTCCAAATTTGCTGGTATCTTGAGTGCAACACTTTCACAACATCATCTTTTAGGATTTGAAATAACTCAACTGGAATCCCATCACCTCCGCTAGCTTTGTTCATAGTGATGCTTCCTATGGCCCACTTGAATTTGCACACCAGGATGTCTGGCTCTAGGTGAGTGATCACATCATCGTGGTTATCTGGGTCATGAAGATCTTTTTTGTACAGTTCTTCTGTGTATTCTTGCCACCTCTTCTTAACATCTTCTGCTTCTGTTAGGTCCATACCATTTCTGTCTTTTATTGAGCCATCTTTGCATGAAATGTTCCCTTGTTGAGTGCAACACTTTCACAACATCATCTTTTAGGATTTGAAATAACTCAACTGGAATCCCATCACCTCCGCTAGCTTTGTTCATAGTGATGCTTCCTATGGCCCACTTGAATTTGCACACCAGGATGTCTGGCTCTAGGTGAGTGATCACATCATCGTGGTTATCTGGGTCATGAAGATCTTTTTTGTACAGTTCTTCTGTGTATTCTTGCCACCTCTTCTTAACATCTTCTGCTTCTGTTAGGTCCATACCATTTCTGTCTTTTATTGAGCCATCTTTGCATGAAATGTTCCCTTGATATCTTTAATTTTCTTGAAGAGATCGCTAGTCTTTGCCATTCTATTGTTTTCCTCTATTTCTTTGCATCAGTCACTAAGGAAGGCTTTCTTATCTCTCCTTGCTCTTTCTTGGAACTCTGCATTCAAAAGGGTATATATTTCCTTTCCTCCTTTGCCTTTAGCTTCTCTTCTTTTCTCAGCTGCTCGTAAGGCCTCCTCAGACAACCATTTTGCCTTTTTGCCGTTCTTTTTCTTGGGGATGTTTTGATCACTGCCTCCTGTACAATGTCATGAACCTTTGTTTATAGTTCTTCAGGCACTCCATTTGAAATGTAATCCCTTGAATCTATTTGTCACTTTCACTGTATAATTGTAGGAGAGTTTATTTAGGTCATACCTGAATGGTCTAGTGGTTTTCCCCACTTTTTTCAATTTAAGTCTGAATTTGGCAATAAGGAGTTCATGATGTGAGCCCCAGTCAGCTCCTGGTCTTGTTTTGGGGGACTGTATAGAGCTTCTCCATCTCTGGCTGCAGAGAATGTAATCAGTCTGGTTCGGTGTTGACCATCTGGTGATGTCCACGTGTAGAGTCTTCTCTTGTGTTGTTGGAAGAGGGTGTTTGCTGTGACCAACGTGTTCTCCTGGCAAAACTCTTAGCCTTTGACCTGCTTTGTTTTGTACTCCAAGGCCAAGGCCAAATTTTCCTGTTACTCCAGGTATCTCTTGACTTCCTACTTCTGCATTCCAGTCCCCTGTGATTAAATCTTTTTTGGGTGTTAGTTCTAGAAGGTCTTGTAGGTCTTCATAGAACCGTTCAACTTCAGCTTCTTCAGCATTACTGGTCAGGGCATAGACTTGGATAACTGTGATATTGAATGGCTTGCCTTGGAAACAAACAAAACGGAGGGTGAGGGTGTTGTATGTAAAATTCTATTGTCCTAATCTTGATTGTTATCTTTGTAGAATGGTCTAGGTGAGAGTGTTGTATGTAAGAGAGGATGGTAGAGACGACTTGTCATACACCTTCTCACGGGGTCCTGTCCTGTACCGCATACACTTGAGAACCTCTCAGCACTCCTCCAAACCCACCGGTCCCGTTCGGAGTCCTTCCTACACCCTTGACCGACCTAGACTTCGTTTCCAAAGATTTGAATAGCCAGAAAGAGTGGGCCGAAAGACAGCATCTCAAGGAACAGTGTAAGAAAAGCATAGAAGCTGGAAAATGCACAGTGTATTCAGGGGCAGAGAGTGGACCTGCCAGGTCAGGAATCAGCCAGGAACAGGGAAGAGGGCTGCGCCTAGTGGCAGAGGGTCCTGCATGTCAGGCTCTGGGGCCCACTCGTGCACGTGAGACTGCAGGCACAGACATGCTCAGAGTGACCCCCGGCCCTGAGACTCTGAACTAGCAGCACAGACTCTTGTTGGCAGCCCATGACAGGGAAGCCTGTGCCTGTGTGCATGAAATGATGTGTCCACTGGAGGTGAGCGTGGTGGCGAGAAGGGGGTACGAAGGGCTGCTGTGAAGAGTTCTGGGCTTTGCTCCACTGTTACAGACCCTAAACAAACTTCTTTGGTCTTCAACAGCATCCAACCCTGTGTGAGGGGACGCAGGGCAGTTTCAAATGGTACTAACAGATATTCATTCACTCACTCACTCATTCATTCATTCAATAATACCATACACTAAGCATTACCAGGCCCCCCTGGAGGCACAGGTGGTAAGGAATCTGCCTGCGGTGTGGGAGACCCGGTTCAATCCCAGGGTCAGGAAGATCCCCTGGAGAAGGAAATGGTGACCCACTCCAGTGTTCTCGCCTGGGAAATCCCACGGATAAAAGAGCCTGGTGAGCTTTAGTCCACGGGGTCACAATGACTCAGACACGACTTAGTGATTAGCACTAACTCGAGTGTCAGCTTAGGTCCTAGGGACACAAGAGGCAGTGAGACACAAGACTCCTGGCCCCGCTGAACTTACCTTGGGACACTGAGGGCGGCCTGCTCAACAGCCATTCCACCTTCTGCCTTCAGAGAAGCCTGATTCTGTCCATGCAGCAATGTGCTCAATCAAAGCTGGCAAGAGTAGTCTCGGCTCAGGGCCCCATCCATCTGGCCTCTCCCAGCCATACCCTTCCTGATGGAGAGAGGAGTCTACAAGGCCAAGAGGATGTGCCCACCTAGCCCACACTGTGGATACCTGGTACCTCAATATTCCCTGTCCAAACAGCCCCAAGCTCACTTCCAGCCTGCTGGAGTGAGTCCCTCCCCTGACCCACTCTCCTGAGAGTGCAGCCACTGCCCACATTCCTAGGCTTGATGAGTGGCGAAAGCGCAGCTGTTTGCAGGAGGGAGGCAGACAGGGCTTGAGTGTGTGAGAGTCCTCATGTGGGACAGGAAGGAACCAGGGCTGGAAAGAGAAGGAAGAGGGGCAGTGAGCCAGGAGCCACATCCTGGCCTGAAACTCTGAGAAGCTAGAGTATTCAAAATTCACACCCGATCTTCCATATTGTTTGAAGGTGTGTCTGTTTAGAAGGTTAGGACATGTTTTTTTTTATCATTCTATGTTCTTGCCCTGAGCTCCACAAATGTTCGGACTGGCCTGTTCCTGGCTGCGGGGATCTGAGCTGCTCCCCTTTGCCAGATTCCTTGCTTTCCCAGACTCCTTTGCAGCCAGGAATGATCAAGTGATCCAGACATGTGATCCCAGCAAAGGGCTTCTGGAAAATCATTTCTACCTTGATCATGGAAGAGAAACCTATGAGGAAAGGCTCATGAGGAGAGCTTCCTTTTTCTCTTTTCTGCTTTTGAACACAACTGCTTAAGAACCATCTCTGGGGTGCAGGATGACACAGTTTAGGCCAACAGCCAGCATAGGAGGACAATGAAAGGTGTAAAGACCCTGGGTCTTGTCGTGCACGCTAAGTTGTTTGTGTCATGTCTGACTCTTTGCAACGCTATGGACTGCAGCCTTCCAGCCTCCTCTGTTCGTGGGCTGCTCTAGGCAAGCACACTGGAGCGGATTGCCATGCCCTCCTCCAGGGGACCTTCCTGACTGCGCTCAAGCCTCTTACGTCTCCTGCATCGGCACTAGCAGCCCCCAGGCCACGGAGCTTAGGGGCCAGCTCTGGAGCCGCCTGCCTCTGGATTTCACGCTCCATAAGTCCTCAGTGTCATCATGGTTTTTGCCACACTTGGGGCAGTGTGTGATACAGCAGTGGCCAGCCATCCTAACAAAAACTTTGTGGTTTTTAATTTGTTTTTTGTATTTTTGGCCATGCTGCATAGCTTGCAGGATATTAGTTTCCCAGAGATCAAACTCAGTCCCTGGCAGTCAAAGTACAGAGTCCTAACCACTGGACCACCAGGGAATTCCCAGAAACATGCTTTCTAAAGACTAGTGACAGAAATCAGTCTGGCTGGAAGATCATCAGTCTGGCTGGTGACATCTTGCCAGTCTGTGGGGAGGATTCCCCATCAGTTCAGTTCAGTCACTCAGTCATGTTCGACCCTGTGACTCCATGAATCGCAGCACGCCAGGCCTCCCTGTCCATCACCAACTCCCGGAGTTCACTCAAACTCATATCCATCGAGTTGGTGATGCCATCCAGCCATCTCATCCTCGGTCGTCCCCTTCTCCTCCTGCCCCCAATCCCTCCCAGTATCAGAGTCTTTTCCAATGAGTCAACTCTTCGCATGAGGTGGCCAAAGTACTGGAGTTTCAGCTTTAGCATCATTCCCTCCAAAGAACAACTAGGACTGATTTCCTTCAGAATGGACTGGTTGGATCTCCGTGGAGTCCAAGGGACTCTCAAGAGTCTTCTCCAACACCACAGTTCAAAAGCATCAATTCTTCAGCACTCAGCCTTCTTTATAGTCCAACTCTCACATCCATACATGACCACAGGAAAAACCATAGCCTTGACTAGACAGACCTTTGTTAGCAAGGTAATGTCTCTGCTTTTCAATATGCTATCTAGGTTGCTCATAACTTTACTTCCAAGGAGTAAGCATCTTTTAATTTTATGGCTGCAATCATCATCTGCAGTGAATTGGGAGCCAAAAAAAAAAAATAGTCTGACACTGTTTCCACTGTTTCCCCATCTATCTGTCATGAAGTGATGGGACCAGATCCCATGATCTTAGTGTTCTGAATGTTGAGCTTTAAGCCAACTTTTTCACTCTCCTCTTTCACTTTCATCAAGAGGCTTTTTAGTTCCTCTTCACTTTCTGCCATAAGGGTGGTGTCATCTGCATATCTGAGGTTATTGATATTTCTCCCGGCAAAGACTAGTGACAGAAATCAGTCTGGCTGGAAGATCATCAGTCTGGCTGGTGATATCTTGCCAGTTTGTGAGGATTCCCCATGGCGAAGTCAAACCAGAGGAAATCGAGAATTCTTTCTATACCTGCATGCTACTTTTACTATTATTGCCTTTAAAAAATAGTCTCATTTTGCCTAATGGCTTAAACTGAACTACATCACTATTTACGGCTTCCCTGGTGACTCAGTGGTAAAGAATCCACCTGCCAAGGCAGGAGAGCTGGGTTTGATCCCTGGGTCGGGAAGATCCCCTGGAGAAGGGAATGGCATCCCACTCCAGTATTCTTGCCTGGAAAATTCCATGGACAGAGAAGCCTGGTGGGCTACAGTCTATGAGGTCGCAAAAGAGTCAGATATGACCTAGCTGCTTAACGACAACATACCACTACTATAAATAAAAAGCCAGGATGACTTGCTATTATAGAAAGTAATGGAAAGATTTTTAAAGTGAAATCCATGCTGACAATGGAAACCTCTAAGTGCCTGTGGTATCCCACGTTGGGTTCTGGGACTGTAAGAGGACATTAGGAGAATAACCAACGGGACTTCCCTGCTGGCCCGGTGGCTGAGAACCCGCCTTCCAGTGCAGGGGACATGGATGCAGCCTCTGGTCTGGGAAGATCCCACATGCTGGGGAGCAACCAAGCCTGTGTGCCCCAACTACTGAAGCCCAAACACCCTAGAGGCTGTGCTCCAGAACAAGAGAAGTCACCGCAGTCAGAAGCCCCGGCACCAGAACCAGAGAGTAGCCTCCAGTCATTGCAACTAGAGAAAGCCCACGCACAGCAATGCAGGCCCAGTACAACCAAAAACAAATAAATAAGTAAATATTAAAAAAAAAAATAAAAGTGGAAGTCGCTCAGTCGTGTCTGATTCTTTGTGACCCCATGGACTATACAGTGGATGGAATTCTCTAGGCCAGAATACTGGAGTGGGTAGCCTTTCCCTTCTCCAGAGTATCTTTCCAACCACAGGATCGAACCCAGGTCTCCTGCATTGCAGGCGGATTCTTTACCAGCTGAGCCACAAGGGAAGCCCGGGGGGGGGCGGGGGGGGGACCTAAT
>SJYG01000042.1:3542315-3561821 GCA_006410535.1 Litocranius walleri | reverse complement strand
CTAATAAAGTCTATAGTTTAGTTAATGGTAGTGAACCAATACTGTTATCAAGTCCAAACTTGTACTGCTTACTACACAACAGGTCAATAAACCAGAAATAAGCTGTTGGGGCAAGGAATAGTGACTTTATTCAGAAAGCCAGCAGCTCAAGAAGATGGTGAACCAGTGTCCCGAAGAATCATCCTCCCTGAGTTAGAATTCAGGCTTCTTTTACACTTAAAGGGGAGAGGGTGTGGTCAGCTGATGCCAGCTTCTTGGTGTCAAAATCCTTTACTCTTGAAGCTGTCTGCATAGGTCAGGTCAGGATGTTCTTGTAAACCTCCAGCAAGGCAAATGCTATTCTCTGCTCTGCAACTTTTTATCTCTATGTGAATGGAAAAGTATATCTTTAAAGATCAGAGCCTTGAGAATGGGCTAGCCTGTGCATTTCAGGCCATAGGCAACATTCTTAACTGGAAGTAAGAGCAAAAGAATACAAAGGTTAAAATAAAAGACACAGATCCAATACAGAGTCAGATTTGTTCTTCCCTATTACAATACTGGTTTCTCTGTCTTAAAAAAAATGTAGCATGGTTATATAAGATGTTAACCCTGGGGAAACAAGGTGAAGGGTTATATGGTTCTTAGGTAAGAATTCTGTACTGTCTTTGGAACATTTCTGTCAATCTAAACTCCTTTCCTTCCAAAATAAAAAGGTTATTAAATAAATAGCACAGTGCTTAAATCCTAACTCAGCATTCTGGAGAGCCAATGGCTCTGAGCTGAGGCCTGTTCTCCCTTCCTTAAACAAAGATTAGCAGATTTTATAGGAGTACAATGGTATACTATTCTGTCTTAAAAAAGGAGAAAATAATCCCACTTGTAACATGTATGCACCAGGAAGACACTGCTCAATGAAATAAGCGAGACACAGAAAGACAAGTATCGTATGATCTTATGTGGGTGTACAATCTAAAACAGTCAAATTCACAGGAGCAGAGAGTTAGAATGGTAGTTTCCAGGCGTTGGGGGGAAGGGGAAGGGAGATACGAGGACACGTCCGTCAGAGGGTACAAAGTCTTAATTATACAAGATGAATGACTGCAAGTTCTGAAGATCGAACACACAGCACGGTGAGCACGGGCAACAATGTGAAAGTTAGTGGCTCGGTCGAGTCCCATTCTCCGCAGCCCCACGGACTGCAGCCCACCAGGCTCCTCCGTCCAGGGATTCTCCAGGCAAGAGTACAGGGGTGGGTTGCCATTTCCTTCTCCAGGGGCCCTTCCCGACCCAGGGACCGAACCCAGGTCTTCCACATTTCAGGCAGATTTTTTACTGGCTGAGCCACCAGGGAAGCCCATATAGGCAACAATATTGTATTGTATACTTAAAATTTGCTAAGAGGATAGATATTAAACCAAATCTTCTCAACACACACAGAAACTATGTAGGCATGATGGATTAAATTATTTGGCTTGATTGGAGTGATCTTTTCACAAGGTTTACATATATCAAAACATCAAATTGTATACCTTAAATATATATAATTATCTATATCAGATATCCAATAAAGTTTTTTTTTAAAAGAAAAAGAAATATACATACCTTTTGTATGTGAACCTGTAAGTCACAAAGAAAAATGGTTTAAATAATGGCCTTGATTATTAGTTTATGAGAAACAAATAAAAATCGTACCTCAACAACAACAAAAAGATTCAATAGTATTAAACTGTTCTCAGTAGAATAAGGATTGAAGGGAATAACTTTCTCATGTAGGCCTCAAGGTGATTTACCACAAGTTCATGTACCAGCAAAAGACACCTTATGTATCACCAGTGATAAGAGTCTCATGCACTAGAAAATATTAGATCAGGGGCAAGTACAAACATTCTTAGATGAGAAGCAAGTAGGGGTCATCACTCATGCCTCTGTGTAAGAGATAAAGCAGAGAACTACAAAGTATTACCTAACACACAAGAACAGTGGGGAAAATATTAACCCAAGTGACTTTGCCCCTAAATGACTGCCATTCAGCTTAGCCAATTCTAGTTGATGGTCCCATTAACAGAAAGATGTTTAGTTCTTTGGGTCAAAGACGCCTTAGAAACGCAAACAAGAGATAAGTCGGCAACATAGGAGTATCCATGGTAACGAGTCCCCTCCACCCTGACCCTCCTCTGCAGGTGTGTCCAGTCCTTCTCCACGGTACCGCTGTTTATTTCTGAGCGTCGTTAGGAAAGAAGTGACCGTAAACGATCTTCTGTGTCATTCAGCCTCAAGTTCAACACGACAGCATCATACAGATACTCTACAGGGGGGGATACGGGGCTGCTTTCAGCGACGTCACCCCCAGAATTCAGTACCATCCAACAAACACTCATGCCAGGCCAGCCTCCACCCACATCCTGGAAGGACAGACATCAGCGGAACATAGTGAAAGAGTCTCGTTCTGCTGGGGAGCCAGCCTCGAAAACTCATCCAAATACCTTTGAACCTGTATTGATGTTTGACCCTATGGGATGGTAAGACAGCAGAACTGATCAGATCTGGGATCGAATCCTGGCTCTGCAATCATGTAGCTTGATGCCCCTGCCCAAGTTATTTTATACCCGCCACCTCCCTCCTCAAGCTTCAGTACCTTCCCCTGTGAAGTGGGGCTAATAACAGCATAAACTGCATAGGATTAAATGATAGAAAGCATACATGGGACATGAAGAGCTAGCCACAAGGATACTGGTCTCTGAACAAAATCCACGGCAGTTTCTATAATTTCTGGGAGAATCAAACCCAATTATCTGGTTACTGCAAACCTAACTGACCACCCAGGGAACTTTGTAAAATATAAATTCCTAGGCTTCCACACGCATGAGAAATTCTAAACTGGGCCAGTCTGGGGCAGCACCCAGGAACCTACGCTCCATGATATACATTTACAGTGTTTTACAGTGCCTCATCTGTAGCGGGCCCTCAATAAATACAGGCCTCATCCCTGGCCTGGCCCACTGCAACAGTCTCCTAACCACTCACCTGTGTCCACTGTTATCCATGTGTCCACCTCCAGAAGCCAGTGGAATCCTTTGGAAATGTGAAATCATGTCACATCACTGCCCCCAAACCCTCTACAACTCCCCATTTCTTACCGAATAAAATTCATGAAGAAGGCCCTACATCCGCAGCTCCTGGGCACATATTAGAAATACCTAGTGAACAATACGTAGGCCTGGCCTAGCCCCAGACCGGCAGAATCAGAATCTCTAGGGGTAGGGCTCAAGTAGGGTCATTACACCACATAGAGGACACCCAGTTACAGTGGAATTTCAGATACCCAGTGAATAACTTTTTGGTATAAGTATGTCCTGGGAGATATGGGAACATATTTATACTTAAAAAGTATCTATTTCTTGTATATATCTGAAATTCCAGTGTAACTGAGTATGCTGTATTTTCATTTGCTAAATCTGGAAACCCTAGGCCACACATTAGTCTTTCTATAAAGCTCACAGTGTGTCTTCCCTGGTGGCTCAGTGGTAAAGAATCCGCCTGCCAGTGCAGGAGACACGGGTTCAATCCCCGGTCAGGAGCATCCCACATGCTGTGGGATTGCTTGGCCTGTGAGCCACAACTATTGAGCCTGTGCTCTGGAGCCCGGGATCGCGACTGCTGAGCCCAGATGCTGCAGCTTGTAAAGTCTGGGTGCCCTAGAGTCTGTGATCTGCAATGAGAAGCCAGCCCACCATGACTAGAGAGTGGCCCCCAGTCAGCACAGGGAGGAGCGCGCGCAGCAACGGAGACCCAGCACAGCCAAGGGTAAAGAAATAAATTAAATTATAAAGAAAGCTCACAGTGAGACAGCCCCCATCACCTCTCATCTATTCCTCTCCCTCAAATCCCTCCACTCCATCCTTCTCCTTTAAAGAGTCAGCCGCCTTCCCCGTCTCTACAGCCTGCAGTTGCTGTCTGCCTGGGTTGTCCTGTCTGGTCAGACAGCAGCAAGCCTCCCTGGCCTCTGCAAAGCACCCTCTCCCAGGGTCCCCTCGCCCTGCCTTGCTGTGTCTTTGTAGCAACCACACGACATGATGTATTGTTTGTCTGGCTGTCCATCTCCCTTTCCCCACAAACTAGACCATCAGCTCCGTGACTTGTTGGAGACACTTTGGTTCTTTCCTTGCTGTCTCTGCAATGCCTAGAACCCTGCCAGCTACTCGGTAAATTCAGGTTGAATTAATGGGGGATGAAAAGACTCTTCCTTCCAGCACAACTCCCTAAGCATTCCTGTGGGAGGAGCTGATAGATACCTTGGCTGAACCGGGTCTTGCTTGTGGCACGCGGGATCTTTAGTTGCAACATGCGAACTCTCAGTTGTGGCCATGCGGGATCTAGTTCCCTGACCAGGGATCGAACCTGGGCTCCCTGCACTGGGAGTGTGGAGTTTTAGCCCCTGGAACAGCAGGCACGTGCCAGCCCCGGTAGAGGTCTCTTACTGAGAATGAGAGAGCTAATGCTTACCGAGCTGGTCCTGTGTGCCAGGCAGCATTCAAAGCGCTTCAGCTGCATATGCTCATGACATGTTTCATTCTCATGACAGACCTTCTTAGGAACCATAATGATCCTCACTTTAAGAGGAGGAAAGTGAATTTTTCAACAGCAAACCTCAAAAACCTCCAGTGCCTACACCAGAGGGACAAATGTGCTTTCTCTACGTTTCCTTCCTGTACCCTGGATTCTGGGTCAGGTCCCGTGTGCTGTGCATTGTTGGGGTGAGGAGGAAGCTGGGGTCAGGGGTGAGCACTGTGCAAAGCTGTAACTGCGCCAATGTCTGGAGTCAAGAGCGTTTGACACAGGGTCGCTCTTGACCTACAGGCAGGGCAGGGCTGTTGGGCAGAGTGGTGCCTGGAACCACAAAGCCAATCTGGCTGAAAGAGATATTGAGCCCAGGAGGGCTGGCTGGAGGTTTTCTGTCCATGTTTACATCCATGTAGTCATTAATTCTGCAACGGACAAGGCTCGTGTGCTCGGAGATGTACCTCCCATGCGCCTGAGGGGTGCGTGCCCATTTGACCCTCACAATGGCCTCAGGAAAGGAGAGCTGCTATTCTTTGTCCTGAGTGGCCAGTGAGATGAGGAGACAGAAGCCTACAACGTTCCACAAGATGCATGAGTCACAGGCTTCTTGGAAGCTGGTCTCTGACCCTGATCGGTGCCTTTCCCATTCACAGCACTGGGCTGTCTTCACCTGGAGTCACGGCAGCAGCCTTGCAGCCACAGTGACTCACTCTGGCTCCTCACTAGTGCTTCAGGGGCAGGAGACAGATGGGCTCGGCGGCAGAGCTTCTCCCCTGTGCACAGAAGCTCCATACAGTGGGATGGTGAAGGAGGCTGGGCCCTGCCCAGATAAAGAGATGAGAGACCACGTACTCCTCATTCTCAAAGTCGAGAACTCCCTGACCACACATGCAAAGAAAGGCTCCGTGGAGGTCAAAAAGGGAGGGGGATCCCCTCCCAGTAAATGATATCAAGCACCCATAAGCCTCTTCACGAGAATCCACCTTGGCTGAGAGACAAGCACTGACGTGGGAGGATCCTGAAACTGAAAGTGATACTTGCCCACTCGGGCCTAAACCCGGGGACGGTAGCCCGCCAGGTTCCTCCGTCCATGGGATTTCCCAGGTGAGAATTCTGGAAGTGGGTAGCCATTCCCTTCTCCAGGGGGGTCTTCCCCACCCAAGGATGGAACCCACATCTCTCACATTGCAGGCAGATTATTTACCATCTGAGCCACCAGGGAAGCCTCAGAGAGGATCCTGAAATACACCAAATACAGACTCAGAATCAAGCAAATCAAAATGATTGGCCAAAGAAAACTCGGACAAAATGCCCCATAAAAGTAATTCAAACTACCGTGAGGAGGTAACTTAGCAACTCTTTCTGAGTACTGTACTCTTGTTTTCCTCCTACTGAACACCTCACTTGTTTAACTACTTTCTGTCTTTGTGGGAATTCTTTTCTTCACAGCCAAAGGGCCAGGGCCTGGTCACTGGCTGACCTAGGGGCCGGGATCTGGTGCTCTCACTACAGGAACCTGGCCTCAGTCTCTGCTCTGGGAACCCAAGCTCCGCTCCAAGCCACTGCAGGCCGAGGCCACCCGAGGTCATCGCGGCTTCTGCACAACCTTGACCTGAGCCTCAGTTTCCTTTCCCGTAGAATAAGTGTCATGAGAATTCAGGATTGCTAGAGGAATGTGGTCCACTCACACGTTTCTGGGCTCCAAAATCACTGCAGATGGCGATTGCAGCCATGAAATTAAAAGACACTCCTTGGAAGGAAAGTTATGACCAACCTAGATAGCATATTGAAAAGCAGAGACATTACTTTGCCAACAAAGGTCCGTCTAGTCAAGGCTATGGTTCTTCCAGTGGTCATGTATGGATTGTGAGAGTTGGACTGTGAAGAAGGCTGAGAGCCAAAGAATTGATGCTTTTGAACTGTGGTGTTGGAGAAGACTCTTGAGAGTCCCTTGGACTGCAAGGATATCCAAGCAGTCCATTCTAAAGGAGATCAGTCCTAGGTGTTCATTGGAAGGACTGATGTTGAGGCTGAAACTCCAATACTTTGGCCACCTGATGCAAAGAGCTGAGTCATTGGAAAAGACCCTGATGCTGGGAGGGATTGGGGGCAGGAGGAGAAGGGGATGACAGAGGATGAGATGGTTGGATGGTATTATCAACTTGATGGACATGGGTTTGGGTAGACTCCAGGAGTTGGTGATAGAAAGGGAGGCCTGGCGTGCTGCAGGGCTGGCAAAGAGTCGGACACGACTGAGTGACTGAACTGCACTGAACACATTCGTTATATCATTGTGAACCAACTACTGGGTTCAGAATGATTCCCAGTCCCTGCGGCTGGGCACACAGCAGAGGACTGACTCTCCTGGCTTTTAAATTCTAGGGGGGATGGCAAGCAATAAACAGAAATGGGAAGATAAACGAAAACAATTTCACAGAGTGAGAAGCACAATTGACATATAACAGAATGGGAAGCCTGGAGTGGGATTCTCCAGGCACTTAAACAGTACCTGGCACATAGTAGGTGTTCAGAGCTGTTCTGACTGGATGTGCTGAGTTGTCAGGGGAACACTCACAGATGCCACCCTAGGGTGGTGGCGGGAGGGGGGGCACCGGCATGGAGAGCCAGGGTCGCAGTACCAGGCAGGCAGTCGTGTCCGACTCTGTGACCCCATGGACTGCAGCGCGCCAGGCCTCCCTGTCCATCACCAACTCCTGGAGCTTGCTCACACTCATGCCCATCGAGTCGGTGAGGCCGTCCAACCATCTCATCCTCTGTCGTCCCCTTCTCCTCCCGCCTGCAGTCTCCGCAGCGCCAGGCAGGGGAAACCTCAAAGGCGAAGAAACGAAGGGAACCTGACAGCACGGGTAGGTCTCACGCTCTGTGAGCTGCACAGGGCCGCGTACCCAGGCGGGAAGGCGGGTCTGCGGCCGGCTCCGTGATCTCGCTTCACCTGCTTCTGACGATGCCCCCCGGATGGCCGCGCGGCTCTCTGCGCGGGGGGCCGGGGCCGGCGAGCGCTTTCTGCAGCGCCGAACCCGCGAGGGCGCAGGCGCCCAGGAGCGAGATTCGCGCGGGCCGGCGGCTCACTGCCGGGCCGGGCCGCCCGGGCCACGCCGGGCCGGAGCCGGAAGCCCCGGGAGCGCGCGGGGCGGGGCGCGGGGCGCGCGGCCGGAGCAGCCCGGCCGGCCTTCGGCGCCGCCACCGCCAGGTAAGGGGCCCGCGGCCCGCTCCCCCTCCCCCGGCCCCGGCGCCAAGGGCGCGGCGGCCCGGCTGACCGGCCCGGAGTCGAGGCCGCCGGGCGGCTTCTGGCTTTCCGTCCGAGCCGGAAGTGCGCTTAGCGCCACACGCCCTGGCCGCAGATGGGGAAACTGAGGCAGGGCCTCCCCTGGTAAATGAGGACTCTGGTCCGGGCCACGGAGGGGACGGTGCTTGCCCAACCCAAGGTCACCCGGGGTCGCCGGGCCTCCCCAGGGCTCACGGGGCCCCTCGTGCGCTCCTCGCCCCGCCTTCTTCTGGCCCTTGCAGCCTCTGAGCTCTCAGGACACACTTAAACTGGGAGGGAGGCGAAGGTGTTGAGAATAACTTCTGGAGGAAAGGCCCCAGGGTCACAGGGAGCCCAGGTGGCCTCCTCCTGACTCCTGTTGTTAGAGGAAGGATGAATTTCTGCTACTGATTTACTAACTTTGGGGGGGATTTTACACCTGTGTAAACTGAAGCTCAGAGAGAGGAGGGAACTTCCCCAAGACCACTCGGCTGGAAAGAGGTCAGGATAAGAACCTGTATTCTCCCGACTCCAGAGCCTGACCCAGCACCTGGCACAGAGGAGGGCTTCACACACACACACACCCCCACTGCCTAACGCAGCATAGGAGTCAACAGTGAGTTTTCTGTTTACACACACACACACCACTGCCTAACGCAGCGTAGGAGTCAACAGTGAGTTTTCTGTTTACACACACACACACCACTGCCTAACGCAGCGTAGGAGTCAACAGTGAGTTCTCTGTTCACTAACTCACTGTTTATTTCAGGGCAGAAACATGAAGCCCTTTAAGCTTTGGGGGCGTCCATCAAATATATATTGAACGCCTACTGTGTGCGGTTTAGGCACTGAGAATACACCAGTTAGCGAGACAAGAGCTGCCCTGGCGGGGGAAGGGGTGGGGGTACATTGCAGAGAGTGGAGTAAACCCTGCCCTTCAGCCTGAGCGGGAGGAGGGATGAGGAGGAGCACTGGAATCTTCTCCCCCTGGAGTCAGAGAAGAGGGCAGGAAGAGAGGAAAGCTCACAGCTCCAAGTCCTGCCGGGCCTTGTTTGGGATGCTTTGCCAGCCTGGGCTCCCCCAACCCCACCCCCAGGGATTTGGGGAGGAGGGGCTGGGTGGGTAGAGGGCAGCCCTGAACTGACCTCAGAGTTTGGAAAGCCAGCTGTGTGATCTTGGGCACGTCATTCTCCTTTTCTTGGCTTGTTTTCTTGTCATACGGCAAGAGTCACGATACTTCACAGCACTGGTGGTGCTGTGCTGAAAGGCTTCAGAAATCATTAGCAGGGTCCAGGCTCACATCATAGGCCTTGCCGAATCAGGCGTGAGCCAGGGTGTACTGTTTATTTATAATGTTATGACCAACCTAGATAGCATATTGAAAAGCAGAGACATTACTTTGCCAACAAAGGTCCGTCTAGTCAAGGCTATGGTTCTTCCAGTGGTCATGTATGGATTGTGAGAGTTGGACTGTGAAGAAGGCTGAGAGCCAAAGAATTGATGCTTTTGAACTGTGGTGTTGGAGAAGACTCTTGAGAGTCCCTTGGACTGCAAGGATATCCAAGCAGTCCATTCTAAAGGAGATCAGTCCTAGGTGTTCATTGGAAGGACTGATGTTGAGGCTGAAACTCCAATACTTTGGCCACCTGATGCAAAGAGCTGAGTCATTGGAAAAGACCCTGATGCTGGGAGGGATTGGGGGCAGGAGGAGAAGGGGATGACAGAGGATGAGATGGTTGGATGGTATTATCAACTTGATGGACATGGGTTTGGGTAGACTCCAGGAGTTGGTGATAGAAAGGGAGGCCTGGCGTGCTGCAGGGCTGGCAAAGAGTCGGACACGACTGAGTGACTGAACTGCACTGAACACATTCGTTATATCATTGTGAACCAACTACTGGGTTCAGAATGATTCCCAGTCCCTGCGGCTGGGCACACAGCAGAGGACTGACTCTCCTGGCTTTTAAATTCTAGGGGGGATGGCAAGCAATAAACAGAAATGGGAAGATAAACGAAAACAATTTCACAGAGTGAGAAGCACAATTGACATATAACAGAATGGGAAGCCTGGAGTGGGATTCTCCAGGCACTTAAACAGTACCTGGCACATAGTAGGTGTTCAGAGCTGTTCTGACTGGATGTGCTGAGTTGTCAGGGGAACACTCACAGATGCCACCCTAGGGTGGTGGCGGGAGGGGGGGCACCGGCATGGAGAGCCAGGGTCGCAGTACCAGGCAGGCAGTCGTGTCCGACTCTGTGACCCCATGGACTGCAGCGCGCCAGGCCTCCCTGTCCATCACCAACTCCTGGAGCTTGCTCACACTCATGCCCATCGAGTCGGTGAGGCCGTCCAACCATCTCATCCTCTGTCGTCCCCTTCTCCTCCCGCCTGCAGTCTCCGCAGCGCCAGGCAGGGGAAACCTCAAAGGCGAAGAAACGAAGGGAACCTGACAGCACGGGTAGGTCTCACGCTCTGTGAGCTGCACAGGGCCGCGTACCCAGGCGGGAAGGCGGGTCTGCGGCCGGCTCCGTGATCTCGCTTCACCTGCTTCTGACGATGCCCCCCGGATGGCCGCGCGGCTCTCTGCGCGGGGGGCCGGGGCCGGCGAGCGCTTTCTGCAGCGCCGAACCCGCGAGGGCGCAGGCGCCCAGGAGCGAGATTCGCGCGGGCCGGCGGCTCACTGCCGGGCCGGGCCGCCCGGGCCACGCCGGGCCGGAGCCGGAAGCCCCGGGAGCGCGCGGGGCGGGGCGCGGGGCGCGCGGCCGGAGCAGCCCGGCCGGCCTTCGGCGCCGCCACCGCCAGGTAAGGGGCCCGCGGCCCGCTCCCCCTCCCCCGGCCCCGGCGCCAAGGGCGCGGCGGCCCGGCTGACCGGCCCGGAGTCGAGGCCGCCGGGCGGCTTCTGGCTTTCCGTCCGAGCCGGAAGTGCGCTTAGCGCCACACGCCCTGGCCGCAGATGGGGAAACTGAGGCAGGGCCTCCCCTGGTAAATGAGGACTCTGGTCCGGGCCACGGAGGGGACGGTGCTTGCCCAACCCAAGGTCACCCGGGGTCGCCGGGCCTCCCCAGGGCTCACGGGGCCCCTCGTGCGCTCCTCGCCCCGCCTTCTTCTGGCCCTTGCAGCCTCTGAGCTCTCAGGACACACTTAAACTGGGAGGGAGGCGAAGGTGTTGAGAATAACTTCTGGAGGAAAGGCCCCAGGGTCACAGGGAGCCCAGGTGGCCTCCTCCTGACTCCTGTTGTTAGAGGAAGGATGAATTTCTGCTACTGATTTACTAACTTTGGGGGGGATTTTACACCTGTGTAAACTGAAGCTCAGAGAGAGGAGGGAACTTCCCCAAGACCACTCGGCTGGAAAGAGGTCAGGATAAGAACCTGTATTCTCCCGACTCCAGAGCCTGACCCAGCACCTGGCACAGAGGAGGGCTTCACACACACACACACCCCCACTGCCTAACGCAGCATAGGAGTCAACAGTGAGTTTTCTGTTTACACACACACACACCACTGCCTAACGCAGCGTAGGAGTCAACAGTGAGTTTTCTGTTTACACACACACACACCACTGCCTAACGCAGCGTAGGAGTCAACAGTGAGTTCTCTGTTCACTAACTCACTGTTTATTTCAGGGCAGAAACATGAAGCCCTTTAAGCTTTGGGGGCGTCCATCAAATATATATTGAACGCCTACTGTGTGCGGTTTAGGCACTGAGAATACACCAGTTAGCGAGACAAGAGCTGCCCTGGCGGGGGAAGGGGTGGGGGTACATTGCAGAGAGTGGAGTAAACCCTGCCCTTCAGCCTGAGCGGGAGGAGGGATGAGGAGGAGCACTGGAATCTTCTCCCCCTGGAGTCAGAGAAGAGGGCAGGAAGAGAGGAAAGCTCACAGCTCCAAGTCCTGCCGGGCCTTGTTTGGGATGCTTTGCCAGCCTGGGCTCCCCCAACCCCACCCCCAGGGATTTGGGGAGGAGGGGCTGGGTGGGTAGAGGGCAGCCCTGAACTGACCTCAGAGTTTGGAAAGCCAGCTGTGTGATCTTGGGCACGTCATTCTCCTTTTCTTGGCTTGTTTTCTTGTCATACGGCAAGAGTCACGATACTTCACAGCACTGGTGGTGCTGTGCTGAAAGGCTTCAGAAATCATTAGCAGGGTCCAGGCTCACATCATAGGCCTTGCCGAATCAGGCGTGAGCCAGGGTGTACTGTTTATTTATAATGTGGATAACCTGTGAGTGCTCTCCGTAAAGAAATGTAAGAGGCAGAAGGAGGGTGGCCAAGTTGAAGGCTGGGAGCCTGAGCTTCCCTGCTCTGCTGAGTCAGGAGATAGAGCCTGTGTCACGGTCTGCATCCAGCTTTCAGAACCCTTGCGGTCACGTGTACCGCATCACACAGAGGTGGCTCAGGCCCTCAGCCTGCAGCTTCCGGAGTCATCCTGAACAAGCTAAGTGACCTGTCTGTGCCTCGGCTACCTCACCTGTAAAATACCTGTCCCCAGGGTTGTCATGGGGACGAAAGAGGCCAAAGCCACAAAAGGCCCTGTGTGGAGCTGCCGCCATGGGAGCCTGGGAGCGGCTGGATGGCACAGTGGGCTGCCTGGGTTGCCGTGGCCGAGCATGTACCAGAATGGCACCATTTAGACCCTGGGGGTACAGCGGTCAGCAAGGCGCATGCCGCCCTGGTCGGGTTGCAGGGGGGAGGCTCGTAGCGGTCACAGCCTGGAGGGTTTCTCGTGAGCCTGGAATCATCTTTCCCTGCACTGGTGCCGCGAGGCTGCGTGTGGCTGGACCAGCCTCCCAGGCCCACACACGTGGAGCCTGAGAAGCGCCATTAAGTGTTTATCCTCACTCTGTCCTTTATGACCTAATGGTTTTGTAACCATTGCTGTACATTATAAACTGCGGTAGCAGATGAAATGGGGGGAGGCCTCGCTGCCTTGAATATGTTACAATGAGCAGAAGGGGGCTAGAAAGGGTATCGAACCCACTTGCCACTTTGCCACCCTCCTCTTGACAGCCAGACCCATCCAATTGTACCACCCTCTGCTCAAAACCCTTCTGTGGCTTCCTACTTTCTTAGGTAAAGAACAAAAACCTCAGCATGGCCCTGAAAGTCCTGCCGCCTGGGCCCCACCTACCCCTGGCCTCCTCCTCCAGCTGCGTCTCAGCACACTTTATCAGTAGCCCTCTGTGCTCAAGCGCGCTGCTGCCTCCTGCCTCAGGGCCTTGGCACGGGCTCTTCTAGACTGCTTCTCCTCCCTCAGCTCCCCTTTTCCAGGGTAACACCTCATCTGTCAGATCTGATCCCAACCTCAACTGGCATTCCAAGTTCCCCAGGCCACAGGACTTCCCCAGGTATGTGGGAGGTTTATGTCAAAGTGTAATTATACTTGTGTATAATTGTGTAAGATATCACTGGAATTAATCTCAGCTTCCACCCAGTCACACACCCCCACCTCCAGCTGTAACCCTTGTGATTTCTGGGACTGCTTGGAGTTTGCTCTGAGATGCTCAGTAATGAAATCTCTTTGGGAGCAGCTCTTGAGTGCACAAGTGGACTTGCTTTCTCTAAAATTCTGTTGTCCTTCATCAAAAAATAAAAATTGCAGACGTCACCTCTTAGTTGTGAGGGTAGGTGTTCATTCATTCTTTCACCTGCTCTGCCAGGCACTGCTCCAGGAAACATCAGGGAAGTGGCACAATAGCCGCTGCCCGCACGCTTTCTCTCATGAGGGACACAGACCACAGACAAACAAACCCATCCTCCGCTGCCAGGTGGTGGCACATTGGGTTAAGAACAGTCACACAGGGCAGTGGTGGCACCTGATATCTTACATCTACATGAGGAGGTGCTCTGCTGAGCAGGTGGGAAAGCACAGGTGTCCTGGGCATCATCCACTGCCCCCAACCAGGATGGTTGGGGAGACAGGCACATAGGCAACCAGCCTTCGTGCCTGAGAGGAAGTGAGACCCCGCAGGGAAAGCATAAGCAGCACCTCAGAGGTGGCAGGCTGGACAGATCCAAGAAGCCTCGTGGCAGCCCCTCAGACCCCTTAGTAAAATGGAGCTGGATTTGGGTCCCAAGTCACATGCACCTGGGGAGGTGTATATCCTGGTCCTGCCATTTGCCACCTGTGTGGCCCTCCCCTTTATGAGCCTCAGTTTTCTCATCTGTAAGATGGGGAGACAGTGTTAGTCTCTTCCTCGTAAGGCAGTGGCGAGGCTGAAATGGGATCAGGAGGGGAAGTCTGCAGGAGCTCTCACTGATCTTTTTACTTTAATTTATGGCTGCACTGGGTCTTCGTCGCTGCCTGCGGGCTCTCCCTGGCTGCAGCGAGCAGGGGCTGCTCTCCAGTTGTGGAGTGTGGGCTTCTCACTGCGGTGGCTTCTCCGCTTGCGGAGTGTAGGCACGAGGTGCATGGGCTTCAGCAGTTGTGTGCAGGCTCAATAGTTGTGGCACACAGGCTCAGTTGCTCCTCAGCATGTGGGATCTTCCTGGAGAAGGGGCCAAACCTGTGTCTCCTGCGTTGGCAGGCGCTCACAACCACCAGACCACCAGGGAAGCACCTGACTTTATCTTTAAGCTGTGCTTTTGAAGAAGAGGGCTCCTCTGGCAGCTCAGATGGTAAAGAGTCTGCCTGCAATGCTGGAGACCTGGGTTTGATGCTGGAAGAGGGCATGGCAACCCACTCCTGTATTCCTGCTGAAGAATTCCATGGACAGGGGAGCCTGGTAGGCCACAGTCCATGGGGTCACAAAGAGTCAGACACGACTGAGCAACTAAGGTTTTCACTTTCACTTTGAAGAAGGGCATTATTTGGGGATGAGGATCCACACCAAGAAAAAAAAACAGCTTGAGCTGCGTCCCGAGGTGGGAACCCAGCTTAGGCTGCAAGGCGCGGCGGCTCAGCTTGGGAGCAAGCTGGCTAGAAGAGGGGGAGTGGGGAAAAGAAAGTTGAAAAGTGGGGTGGTTACTGAACCGAACTTGGGTCTGTTCACTCGCACAGACCAATCTGCTGTCAAGCTACTGAGACCTGTTGTGGTGAAGGAAAAGTGCAGCGTTTATTGTACAGTGGCAGACCAGGAGTTCAGGGCAGCCGTTCTCAAAAAAGCCCAGAGTCCCTGATGGGTTTCAGGGAAGCGTTTTGGTTTTGTTTTGATGCATAGTTGACTTACAGTGTTGTTAGTTGCTGGTGTATAGCAAAGTGATTCACTTGTGCGCGTGTATAATAACCCTTTCTCACATTCTTTTCCACTGTGGCTTGCGGCAGGGTATTGAGTACAGTTCCCTGTTTCATACCGTCGGCCCTTGTTTGTCTACGTCTGTGAGTCTTTCTGCGTCTTAGCGAAGGTCACATGTGTCATATTTCAGAGTCTACATACAAGTGATACCACACAGTATTTCTCTCTCTCTGACTGGCTGGCTTCACCTAGTATGACAGCCTCTCGGCCTCCACGTCGCTGTAAGCGGCATTCTTGCGTTCTTTCTGATGGCTCAGTAGCATTCCACTGTGTCTGTTTCACGTGTCGTCTTCATCCATCCATCTGTTGCTGGGCATTTAGGTTGCTTCCTTGTCTAGGCTACTGTAAACAATGCAGATATAACATTGGGGTGCATGTATCTTTTTAAATCACGGCTTATTCTGGATATATACCTGTGAGTGAGATTGCCGGATCATGTGGCAACTCTGTTCTTGGTTTTAAGGAACCTCCATACGGTTTTCCATAGTGGCTGCATCAGTTTACAGGGAAGCATTTTCTTCTTCAGGGAAGCAGTTTTAAAGACCAGCTGAAGGAGGGGGGTCCCAGGCTGTGTGATCAGTTTGTGCACAAGTCTCTGATTGGTTGATGGTGAGGGAACAGGGTGTATCACCGGGGTTAACATTAGCAATCCTCAGGCTCCAGGAGGTCTGGGGGCTATATTCTCGTGGTCGTCGAGTAATTACATCCTTCCATTTGATAGTGGTTTTATCATCTGTAAAACAACTCAGGGAATGTGTATCAGGTACTTTGATCTAAGGACTTCAGCAAAGAGCTAAAGATTCTTTGACTGCTGTAGGACTGTGTAAATTGTTATCGGTTCTCCTGGCCAAACTACTACTCTTGTCATGACACAGTCCTTTCAGTCATTAATTCTTGGCTCCAGGGAGGCCTGGAAGACTATAGCTTTTCCATAAACAAGAAGCAGGCAGAGGACATGGGAGAGAGGGTCTGTCACATAAAGGCTCCCTAGGTCCTGCTCCGTGCCGGGTGGAGCTAGTGAGATTCTGATTTGGCAGTTTTCAGATTGTGTTTGAATCTTTTGGGCCGCCTCAGTGCATAAAGCTGACCAAGAAGGAGCAGTGTAGGCTCGCCCTGAGCTAAGGCCCAGGTGCACATTTAAATCCCACATCACTTATGCAGCAGCCTTTCCGTTTACTTGTCAGGGCCTCTTTCTCCATCCGTAAAACAGAGATAATAGCAGCGACCTTATAGAATTATTGGGAGGAAACGAGATGGAAGAGTGGCAAATGGCTAACATTTACCAAGTACTAATAGTTATAATTTTTAATTAAAAAATTAATTGTGATGAAATACACAGAACATAAAATTCACCATCCTAACCATTTTTAGCTATGCAGTTCGGTACCATCAGGTATAATCATGTTCTTCTGCAATCAATCTCCAGACCATTTCAACTTGCTAGTTTGAAACTCTGTACCCACTAAACAACTTCCCCACCCCCTCCCCAACCCCTTGCAACCCCTACTTTTACATTCTAGTTCTACAGTGTTGGTTACTCTAAATAGCTCATATAAATGGAGCTGTACAGTGTTTGTCTTTCTGGGACTAGTCAATTTCACTCGGCATAATGTCCTCGAGGGTTATTCATGCTGCTGCATGTTAGAACTTCCTTCTGTTAAGGCTGAAAAATGTTCCGTTGCATGTATATAGCACATTTTGTTCATCCTTTCCTCCGCCCGTGGCCACTTGGCTGCCTCCACCTTTTTTGTTGCTTTCAGTCACTGAGTCATGTCCGACTCTTTGAGGCCCCATGGACTGTATCATGCCAGGTTCCTCTGTCCTTCAGTATCTCTAGGAGTTTACTCAAATTCTTGTCCATTGAGTCGGTGATGCCATCCAACCATCTCACCCTCTGTTGCCCCCTTCTCCTCCTGCCTTTAATCTTTCCCAGCATCAGGGTCTTTTCCAGTGAGTTAGCTCTTTGTATCAGGTGGCCAGAGTATTGGAATTTTAGCTTCAGCATCAGTCCTTCCAGTGAACATTCAGGATTGATTTCTATAGGATTGGCTGGTCTGATCTCCTTGCAGTCCAAGAGACTCTAGAGTCTTCTCCAGCACTGCAGTTTGAAAGCAGCAATTCTTTGGTGCTCAGACTTCTTTATGATCCAACTGTTACATCCATGAGTGGAAAAAACCACAGCTCTGACTATACTGATTTTTGTCAGCAAAGTGATGTCTCTGCTTTCTAATACACTGTCTAGGTTTGTCATAACTTTCTTTCCAAGGAATAGGAGTCTTTTAATATCATGGCTGCAGTCACCATCCATAGTGATTCTGGAGCCCAGGAAAATAAAATCTGTCATTGCTTCCACTTTTTCCCCTTCTATTTGCATTGAAATAATGGGACCAGACGCCATGATCTTAGTTTTTTGAGTCTTGAGTTTCAAACCAGCTTTTTCACTCTCCTCTTTAGTTCCTCTCTGCTTTCTGCCATTAGAGTGGTATCATCTGCATATCTAAGGTTGTTGCTCTTTCTCCTGGCAGTCTTGATTCCAGCTTGTGCTTCATCCAGCCTGGCATTTTGCCTGGTGTACTCTGCTCCACCTTTTAGCTGTTGTGAAGAATCCTGCTGTGAATATGGGTGTGCAGATACCTTTTTGAGACTGTGCTTTTGGGGATGCGAGCAGAAGCGGCATTGTTAGATCATTTGCTGTTACAGTTTGAAGGTGGGCATGGATGGCTGCCCCTGTGTCTCCTCTTGCCCTCAGAGTAGGAGAGGTCCCTGGGACCGTGTGGACTAATTAGAAAACCAGTGAGTCAAACGAACCATTGCAGACTTTGCCATTTCTCCCCCTTCCTTGCCAGGCAGATTTGCCTCTTAAATTATATTTTAGTTATCCCTGGTGGAAACCACCCTTCATTCAGCAAATGTTTATCAGTTTCTACTATGCTGCGTGTGGGCAAAGGGAGATAGACAACAAGCCTTAAACATAAATGAGGAAAGGATATCGTGTGTCAGACAGTGAGGCGTGCTTTGGCCCAGGCGGAGGAGCCAGTTGACAGGGATTGGGATGAGAGGCTGGGGGTGGCATGGTTTCCCTGAGCTGTGAGATTTAAGCAGAGACCAGAAGGACAGAAGAGAGTTGACCATGTGGTTTTCTAGGGGAAGAGCATTTCTGGAAAAGGGAACAGCCAGTGCAAAGGCCTTGAGGTGGGAGCACGCCTGGTGGGATCCACCGGCAGCCAAGAGGAGAGTGTGTCTGGAGCCAGATGAGTGGAGGAGCCGGGAGGAGAAGGGCAGAGCGCACAAGGCGGCCGCTGTAGGGAGGCTCTGGGCGAGAAGGGAGTGGCTGGGGGTTTGGAGCAGGGAAGGGACGCGATCTGACTCTAGTTTGAGTGGAGCTTTCCCGATGCTGTGGGGCGGATAGCTGGGGTGAGGGTGGAGAGAGGCGGGAGAGCAGGCTCCTGCCAGAGGGATGGCAGCGGCTTGTACTCTGCCGGGAGTCAGGGAAGAAGGGCGCGATGATAGATGAGGACGGAACACCCAAGAGCCTGGCGTCCACCCTTGAGCACACTGTCACCCTTCCCGCCTGGCCCCAGCACCCCACCCCTCCTCCGGGCTCCCGAAGCCGGGGTGGGCTGGGAGCTTGCCCTCCGTGCCAACGCCCTCTTTTTCTTTCCAGTCTGTGCTGGGATTGTCCAAAACCCTCCGGGTTCTTCTGTGTTGAGATTGTTGCCTGGACACCTCCTGAGATGGTGCAGTTACCACCGGCCTCCAGTTTAACTTCCCGGTAGAGCTATAAAATGAATGAATTTGTCTCCTAAAATGCTGAGGGTGGGGAGTAAGCTGGGCCTGCCCAGGAGCCCCACTTCTAGGACCGTGTCAGGACTGTCTCGGGGGGTGTGTGTGTGTGTGTGTGTTTCCATGTTGAACTACAGTCTTCAGAATTTCTGGCTTAAGAACAATACTGTAGCTCTGTTTGTTACAAAAGAATTCTTTGGCCCAATGCTTTTCCTTCTCCTTGGGTCCAGAATAATTAGTCCTCAGCCTTCCTCTGACACTGTAGTTATCTCTCTAGTAATGGTTATTTTTAAAACAGATGTATATATCATTCATTTATTTTTTAATTTGGCTGCATGGGGTTTTAGTTGCAGCATGCAGGACCTTTCATTGCAGCATGCAAATTCTTAGCTGCGGCATAGAACGTTGGCTCTTAGTTCCCCAGTCCAGGATGGAACCCGGGCCCCCTGCATTGGGAGTGTGGAGTTTCAGCCACTGGACCCCCAGGGAGGCCCTGCTGATGGTTATTTCACTGTACTGCAGACTCATTTAAAAATTCACCTGTGGCCACTTAACTCAGAAGGAAGAAAGAGCAAAAAAGAACATCACACCCCAGCTGCACCGGGCTCCCCTACCCCACAATCCCCCCGCCAACACACACACACACACATCAAAATTAAAAAAAAAAAAAAAAAAAAAACCAAA